>JAHBCN010002558.1:88731-170343 GCA_019359885.1 Listronotus oregonensis
GATTGTGAAAGAACATTGTTTTCTTTACAAAAAACACGTCCCCTATCCAGAATTCGAACGAATCTGTTTAAAATTTAAAACTATTCAGAATTCTAAAAAACTAAGTGGCGTGTGGCATTATCCCCAACAATCCCACCCATTACATACAACCGTAATAGATAATTTATTTTAGAGGAATTAAAAAAGTTTGATTTAGATATAAATAACGTGAGGGGCCTGGTATGACAATGGCTCCTAATTGCGTGGTAAAAATTGAATTTGCAAAAAATTATTTAAGATCCGAATTCACGAGCCTTTTATATGCTATGTGCTACTCACACGTTAAATTTAGTTGTTAACGATGCTGTGAAGATCAATCACGAAACTTTTCTTTAAAAGCGTGGAAGAAAAACTAAGGTTTAATGATCATTTAGATATAGAGGGAGATTACTTATATGAAGAAATTATACAGCTTTAATCTATGTTAAAAGATTTAAATAATGATGTATGTATTACAATTTATACATTTAAATGAATAAACTGCCGTTTATCCAAATTTAACAATAGCTTTTCGTATTCTGCTAACTTTGCCGTATCTGTTGAACCCTAAACGATCTTTTCAAGACTAAAGCTTAAGAAAAGTTATTTAGATCGACCATCAGTCAAGAGTGGATGACAAATTTATCTATCATCTCCATATAGTCCTCAGTATTAGATGAAATCGATATTCTCCAGATTGTGGTAAAATAGCCTAAATTAAAACTTTAAATTTTCACGAATATGATGGGCAAAAAAAGGCCGATCCTACCCTTTGTGTCTGTGTCATTTTTTTAAATAATCTTGTAGTTTATGTATTTTTAATACGTTATTTTGCTGCACAATACTCAATATGACAAAGGGACAATATGAGAGGAATCAGAAGCATCTTTAAATGTTATGGGATGAATTAGCAGATAAACCAGAATCGCTATAGGTAAAATCTGAAGACGATGATGGCCGTCTTGTAGATGATCAGATGAAAACTCAGGCCCATAATACTAATTTTGTGTAAGAGTCTCTGATTCTGTCTACAGAGTACCATATTTTATCCAAATGGTTAATAACAACAAATGGACGTGTGCGCACATTGCGCTAAATCTACCTATAGTAGGCATTAATTAGTTTATACTTTAGAATTTCAATAACATATATGAAAAAAAAATCAAGAAAGGTGTTCTTACAGAGATTTGGATATGCTGTACTAAATGATCATATCAAGTGACGAATTCAGCAGAAAAATATTCCTAGAAATAATAATTTTACACATTCTGAAAAATAAGGCATACAAAATGCAGATCAGCTGCCTAATCCAGATGTGTATGTGACTACTGCTCCAGTAAAACAAAGAAAAACTCAGTATAGATGTTATGAGTATTCAAAATACGTTTTGAATCACTTAATACCTGTTTATAGAGAGTGTAGCACCCGACTTGATACCTAAGACAAAAATGAGTTTCACTGGACACTATAATAGGTTTCTTACAAAAATGTATGTTAGATCTCTCAACTTACTTTATTTTTAATCTAAACTGCTCAACAAAAAGGTCGTACCATTTAATTTTTACACCCATTTTCAAACTGCTGTAACTTTTTTAAAAATTAACTTTTTTGAATATCTAAAACGAAGTTTTAAAACCACGTTTCTTCTACTTTGAGCTGTATTGCATTTAGTTTTAGTAAGATGAATGTTATTATGATGTACAGGGTGATTAATAAGGTGCTGCAAAAAAACAACAAATTCGAGTGTGTCCCATTTCAGTGCTAATTTTTTTTGATCGTTATAATATGGGTTGTTACCAAGGTCATATCAATATCTCTAGACGTTTATGCCAGTTTTTGAATTGAGGACCTCTGGCTTGCGATACACTTCTAAACGTCAAATTTTGGTAATCAATTCTTTAAAAAGCTATAACTGGAAAATGGATTGACGGATTTCAACGAGTGTTTCATATTCGGAAAGCTCATTTCATGTAGATTTTTTATATCCTAAGCACTTTTCGACAGGTTATAATTTTATGAGTATGCGGGGCCAACAAATACCAAAAACGTAGCTGATATAGAAATGCTAAATATAGGGTAAATTATTGAACGCCAAAGGAACCATATGTGTATGTTTTGTTTTAAAATGGCCAAGTTGAAGTTTGTGAATATCTCGAAATGATTTCTACCTTTATCAATTTATGCTGTTTAAGTGCCTGTTAACTTATTCAGCAAAAATGCGTTGTTATTATGGCATTAGGTCTGAATGGTAGGAATTCCAACAACGTCTTAAAATTTTAAACATTTTTAAACATAAATTAGGGTATTTGGTGTTGTACACCATGATATACGGAGTGATCAACAAAGTGCTTTTAAATTTATTATGGTATCCATAATTACCGCAACATTAGGTACAGAACAGCCTTGTTTAAAAAGTAAAATTACCTCTACAGAAGACAAAAAGTTTTGTTTGACTTACAAACTGTTTTATGACAATGACATTATTCCATCATCGCTATAGAAACGTATTCGCTGCTATAGATACATTCAAGTATCAAGTAAACATTTTTTTTTGTTTTTTGTACAGGTAATTTGACTCTTTGAAAATGGCAAAATTAAGCTTAAATCAACTAAAAAATATAGTGCGGTAAGTTTTTGGACACCGACATGTATCAAAAGAGTTTCAAGCCTAACAATTTTAATCCAAAACATGTTGCGCAAACAAGGCCGTTCTGTACCTAATGATGCGGTAATTATGGATACCATTATAAATTTGAAAGCACTTTGTTGATCACTCCGTATATCATGGTGTTCAACACCAAATACCCTAATTTATGTTTAAAAATGTTTAAAATTTTAAGACGTTGTTGGAATTCCTACCATTCAGACCTAATGTCATAATAACGACGCATTTTTGCTGAATAAGTTTACAGGCACTTAAACAGCATAAATTGATTAACGGTAGAAATCGTTTCGAGATATTGACACAAACTTCAACTTGGCCATTTTTAAAACAAAACACACATATGGTCCCTTTGGCGTTCAATAATTTACCCTATATTTAGGATTTCTAAATCAGCTATGTGTTTGGTATTTGTTGGCCCCGTATACTCAAAAATTATAACCTATCGAAAAGTGCTTAGGACATAAAAAATCTACATGAAATGAGCATTCCGAATATAAAACACTCGTTGAAATCCGTCAATCCATTTTCCAGTTATAGCTTTTTAAAGAATTGATTACCAAAATTTGACGTTTAGAAGTGTATCGAAGGCCAGAGGTCCTCAATTCAAAAACTGGCATAAACGTCTAGAGATATTGATATGACCTTGGTAACAACCCATAATATAACGACCAAAAAAATTACCACTGAAATGGGACACACTCGAAATTTTTATTTTTTTGCAGCACTCTATTGATCACCCTGTACATCATGATAATATTCATCTTACTAAAACTAAATTCAATACAGCTTAAAGTAGAAGAAGCGCGGTTTTAAACTTCGTTTCAGATATTCAAAAAAGTTAATTTTTAAAAAAGTTACAGCAGTTTGAAAATGGGTCTAAGAATTAAATGGTACGATCTTTTTGTTGAGCAGTTTATTTCTGTAGATATGCTGTTTTTTGTTAGAAGTATTATTATGTTGTGTAGTTTTTTTTTAAGAAATACATTTTTACAGAATTTTTCGTCATTTCTTTAAAATGTGAGCTATTAATATTGAATACATATTACATACAGTAACTTAGGTGTTTTATTTATACTCAAAAATAAATATTTTTAGAATAATGTTCGCCCCAAATTATTCAGTCTCACAGACTGACGTCAGCAAAGATAAGATGTAATTTGAGAACACGTTAGGGTCGAAGGGTTCCCCTTATTTTATTTACTAAAGGATATATTTTTACAAAACAAAGTTTTAAATGCCACTTTTTTAATTCATATATTTTAAAACCTAATTAAAGTATGTATTTGTAGTATTGTATTTTTTTTTGATTTTTATTTTATTTCTGCAATTTTTGGTTATTTAGAAAAATATCTTTTATGGAATGTCTAATACACCCTGAAAAAACACCTTAAAAGGCTAAGATAGCTAATAGATTTATTAACTTATTATTGTAGCATTTGTAATGCTTTTGGTTTGCTGCCAGAAAAATCGGTAAAGAACTTATCTATTTATTTCATATGCACAAAAATAAATCGGTAAAGAAGTTACCTATTTAGTTCATATGCACAAAAATAACATAAAACCAATGAAGTAACAAGAATTGTATTATTATTTGTTTTTTGTTTAAAGGATCTTTTCAGACACTGCTGAAAATATCTTTGTTTATGAAATTGGGTTATGATAAACTGCAACATTTTCTTGATTAGTATATTCTTTTTTCAACGTTCATATATTTTGCATAATTATAATAAAATCAATAGCTAAGCTATTGTGTTAAACCACTTCCTTTAGTTTTTAAATCAGAATATGTATTGCTGTAATGCATTTTAATTATAAATTTGTATTTGTTTGTCTGCAAATGCCGCATCTGAAATTACAAGAAAAAAATTTACCTATATGGATTTATTTTACTAGCTTAAGAATATATATTATCTATTTTTTGGAAAACCTGAAAAATATGACATACTTTATTACATATCTAATTTCAAGTCTTGTTTATTTCCCAATAAATGCAAAACTTTTAATTGTCTAGCATTTTAGTGTTTAAGTTGCCAGTAAGCCTTTGTTGGCTAACTGTCTGTTTTAAATGTACGTTATTTTATCAGTGTAAATATTTTCTGTAATAGAATTTAAATATTGGGCTAGTTTATTATTGACAAAATGTCTTAACTAACTATCAGCTATGTTTTGATGCAATGCTTCTTCTAAGAAGTACCATAATCCCATGAAAATCTATTTTAAAATCTTGCTAGATACCCTGTGTAGCTAAATAAAATTAAAAAATAAAATATAATTTACTTTTTATTTTTAGGATAGTTTAATCAACCATGTAGATATTGCAGTCTCAGAGTCGGAGAAACGTACTAATGGAACTTTAAATTTAAGAGATTATTATACCGTCTATTTAATTGAAACCAAGTGAGTATAAAAATCCAAAACATTACAGTAAATTTTGTCCGTTGATTTAAACATTTCAGTCAAAAGGTATTCATTTAATAAAAAAAGATTAAAGTTCTCTGAAATATTGTCCACTTATACTTTTTAAGCCTCCTACCCCTTTTAAAAGTTAACATAACCCTTTTTATTACTCTGATTAAGTGTATACATGGAAATTCTTTTAACTTTTCATCATGAACTGCTTAGTCTGCCCTTTAGTTTCCAACATTGTATGCTTACAGGCAAAGTTATCTAAATAAAAGTAACATTTTTTTTTTTTTTAAGAAGGTAGTAAAGTTTTTGTTAGACCTGTGGCAGGACAGGATGTTTTGGGTAGACAGCAAGGAAAACATTATTATTTGCTGATGTAATCCAAAGTTTAATGCATATATTCTCTTTTATAAATGCTGTCCCGGTCTATGTAACTTTTTCATTTCTGTCTATCTGTTTATATAATGGGTTTATTATGAATGTGTATTTTTTGCAGTTTTTTAAACTGTGCTTTGTGTACTTGGTTAAATTAGTAATTGACGAATCCATGATGGGACATTAGGTTATTATTTGATTTAACCTTTACCAAATAGTGCCGATGCCGTACTGCCGAATTGTACTTGAGGAGAAAACCGGCCCCTTTTTTTTCTAGGCGGTGACTACAAAACTGCATAGCCGCTCAATAAGCACGCGCTAGAGAGAGAGAGAGCATGAGTGGGTCTCCTATAGCGTTCTCTTCCAGTCTTGAGGTCGCTTCGGCTGCACGGTATCAGCAGTCCATATGTATTATGTCTATATGGTTATATCTGGCAGCTGAATATCTAGGCGTTTCAAGTAGTTTACTCTTTTGTTAAAGGTATAGAAAATGTTATTCTGATAGCATATCATAGTCTTTTTTACTCACACTGCTCTTATTTTATTCTTGTCTGGGGCCTTAGTGCACATGCGGACAAGGTTTGCATTCCAGAGAAGGATAGTATACATAATTTTTTAAATAAGGATGTATATTGCGCGGCTTGTCTCTCCGATAGCGTAGTGGTCAGAGTCTCGACTTGCTGCGCCGGCGATCCGGGTTCGATTCCCCGCCGGGGAGACATATTTAGGTGGTAGTTATTTAAAAAAATAACGTCCGTGGTGGCACTACCGCGTTGTCTAAAAGGTGCTGTGAAATGCAATATTTGCATGTTTCAGTGCTTGGACAGCGTTGACGGAACTGGAGAAAAAGATGGGTTAAACATCGGAAAACCCGGCACTCACGGTACTCTGGTACTTAGGAGCATATATGTATATGTCTAGCATATACAGGGTGGCTGCCATATTTTGACCCATTTTAATCGAGAATAACTTTGAACAAAAAAGGTATCAAGATGGGTTTTTGCAGATGCACTTATATTTCTTTAAAGTTTATTCTCGTACCTTCATGATTTTATTGTGACATTCCATTAGCTCAAAAACAAAATGGCCGATTTTCCATTATAGGACAACTATTTATTTTAAATGGAATGGTATAGTTTCTATATTTTCAAAATTTAATCTTTCCCCTTTAAAAAATGTAACACAAGCTATGTTATCTCAAAAAACGACGTATTTATTGACCTTCGAAAAATTGACTGCATGTCGACCAACAATATTATTTAACAATTAAAATTTGCTTCATATGTTACAAAAAAAAAAGGATCGCCAAAGGTTTAGGTTATTCACAAAATAATAGTTACAATAAGGTTACATTACTTTTTAAAAACTACTGTAAATGTTGAAAATGCCTTCCGCCGACTTCGACGCACTTATTTAAATTCGAAAAAACTTATTAAAACTATTGACTAAAAATTCTTCAGGAATATTTTCTATTATGTTTCGGATATTAATTTTTAATTGCTTTTAAATTTTGGGGAAAGTGGACTATAACACCTTCTTTCACATATCCCAACAGAAAAAAATCTGGAACAGTCAATCTGGTGAACGAGGTCCAGTGGGCTCCTCTTCCAATCCACCGGTTTCCAAAAACGTTGGTCAGTGAACCTTGGTAATGTTAGCAAAATTTGGTGTAGCCCATTTGTTGAAAATAGACGAAATTCAATAGATTTTCTTCTTGCAATTGGGGTTAAAAAAATATTTCCAGCATATCAACGTAAGTCCAAGAGGTTACAGTTGGTTCATGAAAAAAAAAATAGCCCATAAATTTTTTGCTTTGACATACCACACCAAACTGTGACTTTTTGGCGAATATCTAACGTGTTCGTTATATTGTCGAGGATTTTTGTTGCCCAAAACCTGCAGTTACGCTTATTTACTTTTCCATTGAGGTGAAATGTGGCTTCGTCTGACATTATTAGTCTATCCAAAAATGTATATTGTTCCTTACTAAATTTGAATTTCGGCAAAATTCCACCCTTTGTGGAAAATCAGTTTCTTTTATTTCTTGTAACATTTAAATTTTGTATGGCTTTAATTTAAGTTCCTTTTTCATGATTTCTTGTACTGTAGTTTTAGGAATATGGACTGAACTTGAGATTTTTCTTGTCGACAATGTTGGATCTTCCTGAGTTATCTCCAGAATTTGTAACGTTTTATTTAGCAATTCTCATTGTTTACTAATTTCTTTTTACGGGCTAAAGATCCTGTACTCCAGAATTTTCTTTCCAGATTTTAATTGAATTTTTTGTGGGTGGAGCTTTATTAAACATGTTTCTAAATCTTCGCTGGGTTTTTTTACTGATTTGGTTTCGGCAAACATAATAACACATTTTCCTTTTTCGCTTAACGAGAACATTTTGCGCTTCCAATTAAAATAACTTGTCAAAAATGACCAACAATGGCTGACAATGAGGCTTGTTGCTGTTATGGAAACGAGATAATTTGTTTCCACAGGCGACTTTTCAAAAAATCCTTTTAAAATAATATTCCTATTCGACATACAGTCAATTCTTTGGAGGTCAATAATACGTTATTTTTTAAGATAAACTATAGCTTGTGTTACATTTTTAAAGGGGAAAGAATAAATTTTAAAAATATTGAAACATATACAGGGTGTTCCATTTAAAATAACAAAGTTGTCCTATATCGGAAAATCGGCCATTTTGTTTTTGAGCTAATGGAATGTCACATAAAAATGGTAAAGATACGAGAACAAACTTTAAAGAAATATAAGTATATTTGCGAAAACCGCATCTTGATATCTTTATTTGTTCAAAAGTTATTCGCGATCAAAATGGGTCAAAATATGGACGGCCACCCTGTATTATATATGTATATATAAAAAATTCCCCAAAATATATAATGATTAACCAAAATTGTTCTAACAAGGTGCAGTTTCCTGCAAATTAAACAATGTATCATAGTTAAATTTAGGTGTTTTAGGTTTTAATATCATAATATTAGTTCTATATTTTGTGACATTTGTGACAATTAAAAAAACATATATTTTGTTATTTTTACCACATTTATATTTTAACTTTTATTTTAATTATTGTTACATATCAGATATTAAAATTTGTAACTATGACCGTTTGCTGAAAAACTGACGAGTGTATTTTTTTTTAATTTGAAGATGAATATAGTATGAATTATCAATTATAGTATATTAAGGTAGTTAGTGTCAATGTTTAGGTTTGTAATTTATATGTCATTTAAAAATTGGATTTTGTTTAGTACTTTTACTTTGTACAAATGGGCTTTATTCATATATAAAATAAATAAATATATAAATAAATAAACACAGTGGTAACATAGCTTAGAAAAACACTGGTCATGACAGCCCGCACAAGTTTGGTATTATTTTTCTTCTGTGTAAAAAGTATTTTACTCCCTCAAGCTGATAAACAAGGATTAAAATTTATAGTTAATTTTAAAAATTAAATGTTTTAATATGTGGAATAAAAAGTTAAATGTTTTTTTAGGGTGACTGACTTAAAATTTCAAAATAATATGCCCAAAAATTCCACAGTATGGAGAAGATACACTGAGTTTGAGCAGTTAAGAGATTATTTAGAGGTGACATATCCATACATTGTACTTCCTCCACTTCCAGAAAAACGCGTAATGTTTGGATGGCAAAAAATTTCTAATGATACTTTTGATCCAAATTTTATTGATCGAAGAAGAGCTGGATTAGAAAACTTTTTATTACGAGTTGCTGCTCATCAGGTACTTAGTTGGGATAAACATTTTTTGGAATTTTTGCTTGATGAGGAAGGTTGGAAGGATTCTTATAAAGCAAATGGTAAATATTTGGTATGAAATTATTTTTAGAAACAAGGTGATATTATTAGTATTGGCCTTGTCATTTAGATCTAGATACATCATTCTGAATATATCTAGATTAATCAGATAACCTTTTTTTATTTGCCTTATGTGCTTTTTCTACAGAATTCAATATGTAACAAGCTACTTTTAGGATATTTTTACATTAATTTCAATATATTCAATACATTTTAGGTATAATTTCTAAGGGTAAGGCCTATCATTAAAATTTATTTATTTTTGAAAATGATATTCTTTCTTATTGCATTGTTAAAGCAACCTATGCTATTGTGTTCAGATGACAAACTACTTTTAGTAATATCAAATGTATTAAAGTAGCAGCAAAATGCAGACATTATACGGAAATCGGATAAAGTCAATGCAAATAATGTTTAAATAAAGAAAAAAAAGAATTTATATCACCCACAATTTTTAATAGACCTGTGGCTGGAAATAAAATACCAAGAAGAGGTCTGAGGCAGGGGCGTAACAACCGCTACACCAGGTACACCAATGGTGTAGAGCCCAACAGCTAGGGAAGCCCATCGAGCCCTAGGTTTTTAAAATATGTATTATTATTACTAGGTACTAATAACTTTACGTTACGCTCAATTTTTTAGCAGTGGACCCCATTTTTTAGTGTTGTAGATTGTAAATACGCCCTACTCAGTTTCAGAATAGTAGGTATCTGTCTCAATTATCAATTCCATTTTCATGGGATCCTACCACCCGGCTAGGTGGTGGATCAGCAGAGCCGACTTCGGTGGGGATGCGGTTTAATATTCAAATTAACAATTGCTAAGTTTATGGGGATGGGGAATTTCCTTGATTACTTTTTCGAACGTTAATGTTTGTTGTTTGTTGTATTACTTTTTTCATTTGTGTGGTGATTTTACGGCCTTGAATTGCCATGATTGCCATAAAGAAAGAAATATTTAAGTGGTTCGCAAAAGCGAAAGCGAAAACAAACAATGAAAAATTAATTTAAAAATGTACAAAAATTTGTTGTTTTTTTTCAACCAGCTTTCATTCATCCTGTGGAGGAAAAGTATGAGAAAATCTCAAAGGGTATCACTAGTAATCAATGTTTTTCGGGATCTAGTAAATTTAGTGCATTTTATTTTTTTTTTCAATAAATTAATTAAAAGTTTATACCCGTTTTATAGCTCTTTGTATGTAACTATGATAAAAAATTAGTCAATTTTTACTCACTTCTAAATTTTGTATTAGGCAAAAACTTTGCAAAATATTAATAAAGTATAATATAAAATTAAATTTGTATTGGAAATACTCTACTTTTTATTACAGAAAAACAATACAGTTTTTGATAATTAAATACATTGTCTATTACTTGGTCTACTAATCGGCAACTCAAAATACTTATAGGTAAGAGCGTAAAATTAGGTATGTCCCGAAATTCCGCATAGCACAATGTACTTAGGGGCCCATCTCGACTTGCACTTTGCTACGTCACTTGTCTGAGGCACTAAGCTAACTAGGGAAGAGTACAAAGAACCGGTAGTAAAAAACGATTTCGGAACAGTGGCAGTTGGGACAAGTGGTGGACAGAAACTGTAAATATTTCCAAAGGAATTCTACAAGTTGAGGCGAGTCCAAAGAATTTGGACATAAAAGTTAGTAGTGCATTGAGGACAGTATACTATAGTAGTAGTAGTGGTCCATTACCTTTGATTCTGGGTTTTTTAATATGGATAAGGAAGGATATCAAAAATCCAAGAGTAGGCGGTGTCTAGTAACAGTAAGCAGTGTCCAGGGAAATCTCATTTACAGTGTCCGAGTGGCTGCAAGAAAAGATCAAAAGTAATTGGTTCAGAGTGTTAGCAAAATTAGGCTAAATTGAACAAGTTACTATCCACTGGCAACCTGCCAAATACTGCTACATTCTACTACTTGAATTACCGAATTATACGTTACAATTAAGTAAATGTTGAAAATGACCACCGCCATCTTCCATTCAATAGTAAACAGCATATTTCGTCTTTAAAAATTTACATATTCTGGCTTGTTATTAGGTAATTATATAAGTATCCTATGGTAGCTTTTTAGTTTTTTATGCAAAAAAATCAGAAAATTAAAATATTTAACAATAAGAGATTCGCAGAAAAAAGATGATTTTTGCTCTTGATATTAATTTTTATTATTCAGTTTAGTAGCTGATCGCTGCTTTTAAGCAACCGCCGACCATTACGCATTAAGAATAAATGTAAATATTGATATGTGTGTTTGTTGGACGCAGCCAACTTGTTACATGATATTTAAGCTTGGGTTTCATAACAAGTACTTTTTAAATTACTTGTTTGTCCAGGATAATTGCATTTGATTCGTATCAGGAAAATTAGATAAAATTGAGCGCGACTAATAGCTAAACAGGTGATCGCAGTGGAACACTATATTTAATTAGATGTGGGGTTTGGATTTCACCTTAAGGTCCTATTACCTATTAGAAGCTCAAAAAAAGACACATTTTCAATATTTTTTTCTACACTTTTTTCATTAGATAGGGTAATCAAACTTTTTCTATAGTATTAAAGAACTCTTTTTGGATGAAAATTTCCAAATCCTAATATGTGGAAGTTTATATGTATTAGTTGTTTATGTAAAATCCTTGTCGGTAGAGTCACGTTGTCTTACAGAAGGACTGTCCTAAGAATAAGAAAAAATGAGTGGACACTTTTAATGTCGGCTATTTGCTAACTATTCGTTTAAATTATGTCACCTGCTTTAAGCATGGCTCCATAATTTTAGCTTCTTAGATTTTTTTTTGTTACTTACTATAAATTCTGCTAGATTTTGCAGCGGACTTATAAGAGGCCCGGAAAAGAATAATAGGCATGTAACTTAATGGTTTATAAGAAGGTGAACCCGAGCAACATCTTATAGGTTTTTGTCAGTTGGCAACAAGTAAATAACTGCAAAATTCCCAAGTTATTTAACTTGTATAAATCTAGGTCGCTAGTGGCCACTATAAAAAATTTTGATTCTAAAATTAATGGGCCTTGGATAATCGGTCTTTATATTGTTTTATAAATCTAATATATTAACCAAAAGGGATTACTATAGGGTAGGTCAATAAAATTAATCGATTACACTAAAGCTCTTCATTCGGCTTAGAAACAGGCTGTTTTTGCCATTGAGAATTAAGGTATTAGTCCACTTTAGAAGGCTAAAAAACACAAATGATTTTTTTTAAATTATTATTATTTTTTTAAATCCACGGAGCGTCAAAATGGAGCCGCTGAAAAAAAGTTTTTCAACTGCGGACAAATATTCTTCGGATCGGCAAGTCTAAAACAAAAAAACCAAATGGTTTCTTAAAAGAGAAAGATCAAGCCAATTTACTACATTTAATGGAAATCCATCCAATGGAATGCATAAAATATTTAAATAATAGTATTATAAATATTTTACATCTTTCAGTTTTAAAATGTTTTTAACAGTCACCTGGCAGATACTGTGATAATAAATGCATGCACTACTTATCAAAGTGGTACGCCGTTTTCTAGTGTTAGTGTTTATTTACAATGCCGCTTTTGTATTACTGTGTACACAGAAAGTAACGTCACTGAAATTTATTTTGAATTAACAGTATATTTTTTCTTAACTACTTTACCAATGTTTATTTTGGTTGGTTATTATGGGCTTTAAATTATTTTTGATGTTTTAGGTTATCTACAGTTAGTTGAAAATAAACTTAAAACTATTAGCGTATCTATAAGACTAAAAAGGCCGGATGCCCAATTTGAATCGATAAAAGATTACAGCAATGCTCTTTATGGTAACTTAAGTAATTTATTAAAAGCTCGATGTAAGGTTGCAGAAAGACAGTATACAGTTCACAAATTGAATGCTAATTATGGTAGAGTTTTTAGTGAATGGAGCGCTAATGAAAAAGAAATGGGTGATGCTCTTCAAAAAACTGGACATTATTTAGACTCACTAGCCTCATGTATAGATGCTGCTTTGGAAGATGAGGAGTTATTAGCTGATCAACTTAAAGAATACCTATTTTTTGCTACTTCTCTGCAGTCTGTCTGTAAAAATCGTGAAATGTTGCAGCTTGAGCTGGAAGATGCAGAAGAAAATATCACTAATAAGAATATTGAACGTGTTAAAGTTCAGCAGGGCAAATCTGGTTTAATGTCTCGATTATTTGGTGCCGTTGACACTGATGAAGTGCGGGAATTAAAGATTAATGCCCTAGATCAACAAATTCAAGAAGGTGCTGCAGCTGTTAGTTGTTACAGAAAAAACCTGAAGTAAGTTAAATTAATAATATTAATTGTATTAAAATAAAGATAAGAAGAATTATAATAAATAATATATATATATATATATATATATATATATATATATATATATATATATATATATATATATATATATATATGATAGATAGATATGATAGATAGATAGATAGATAGATAGATAGATAGATATGATAGATAGATAGATAGTAGAAGAGAGAGAGAGAGAGAGAGAGAGCTTTTTAAACATTGACAGGTCAATTTTTTTATTTGTTTTGTTATTAAATATTTTTTTAAATTTCCCAAGACTACTTTAATAGATTTAATTGAGATATCTGGTATATTATATTTAAAAAAAAAATTGATTTATATAGGTAGTATATTTTTTGAATAATTTTTTAAGAAAGAAATATTATTATTTCTTGTTAAGTAACTATGACAATCACAATTTTGAACTGTAAATTCTTTTAAGTGTTATGGTAACAACCAATTTTAAACTTTAAAAATAAATATAAAAACCAAAAATAGTAATACATTTTTAACATTTCTTCTTCTTACTGCCATGCTCTATTCAGAGCGTAGGCGCCCTCTCGCATATGTCTGTCTTGCGTACCAACTGCCCTTAGCATTTAACATTTAAACATTCTAATTGATTTAACATGACACCTTTTTTTATATTTATCCGTCTTTAATATAATATGCATTGTTTTGCAAAATTTGCAACTTGTCCATAATCCCTTCATCTGCATTATACAGGGTGTCCCAGAAGTAATGGGACACAGAGCAATAGCAGATTTCTTAGGTCAAAATAATGCAATAAACGTAAACTTGTCTTATCCCAAAGTTGATAATAACTAAGATGCAGGGTGTCAATTTTTTAATTTTGTTTTTGTTTTTTTGTAATAATTTCTTAAGTAAATGATATATTGGTACAAAATTGGGGATTTGGGGGTTCTTTAAGGCGAGAAATTCAATTAGGTTCATACTTTTGATGTAGCTGGTAGAGGGCGCCAGCTACGGCCTACCTTGTTTTAGATGACATAACTTTTTTTAGGCTTGATATATTGACCTGTTTATTAAAAAAGAAGTTACTATTATTCCCTTTGCGTTAAAAATGTATACTTCATCTAGGTCTCTAGGAGCAACTGTTTTCAAAATAAAAGCATTTTAAAAGGAAACCGCAATTTTCCTATGGAAAATGGTTTTTGGCCAATTGTTTTCAAACTTCGCAAAGTAATATTTTTCAACACGCTGATCAAAAGTCTTTTCGGTCACAAAACCCAAAAACCCCTCTAACCCCCCCAAAATCGGCCTTAAATGTCACTAGGGATTTGGAGACTTTTGAGGGTGATTTTGGGGGTGTTAGAGGGGTTTTTGGGTTTTGTGCCCGTGGAAACTTTTAATCAGCGTGTTGAAAACTATTACTTTGCGACGTTTGAAGATAATTGGCCAAAAACTATTTTCCATAGGAAAATTGCGCGGTCCCTTAAAGTGCATTTATTTATTTAGTAACTTCTATTTTAATAAACAAGTCAATATCCTAGTCTTAAAAAAAGTTATGCCATCCAAAAGAAATGGGGTAGGCTGTAGCTGGCGCCCTCTAGCAGCAACATCAAAAGTATGGACATATTTAAATGTCTTGTCTCAAAAAAAACCCAAATCCCTAATTTTGTACCGCTATGTCATTTGGTTAAGAAATTATTACGAAAAAACGAAAACAAAATTAAAAGTTTGACACCCTGTATCTTGGTTATTATCAACTTTGGGATAAGGCAAGTTTACGTTAATTGCATTATTTCGACCAATTCGTTAATAAAACCATTTCCCTGTTAATTGTTTCAAAACTCCTTTAAAGTCCAAAAATACTTCAGTTAGAGATTGAATGTCAGTTTCGGTAGAATTTATTACATATTACGGATTTTTATTACCCCAATAAAAAATGTAACATTTGGGAGCTTATACAAGAATATTCCGAAAGGTGATTTCATATTTTCTTCACAAAGGTAACATTATTAAGTAAATAGGCAAAAACCACTTAACATTGCATTTCTCATAAATAGAACCATACCTTAAAACACAAATAAATCTGTAGTTTACCAGTTATTTAAGGTTCCCATTTTCCGTATTCCAGTACTCAGGACTTTTCATTGGAACCTAAATAATTAATTTCCAATTAATTTTTTACAGAAAAGTGTAAAGAAAGATCACTTAATTATCTGCTAAGATGTCATTCAATTATTATTTTTTAAACCATCATCTTTGAAAAACCAGAAAGCTGATTAAATCTATTTTCAGGGAAATTAAGAGCAGTATGATATTTGGAGTCTGGCAAACAAAATCCTTGGGTATAATGGCAGCTCTTAAAAATAAAAGATACTGTATTACATAAATAATCCTAATATTGCTAATACAACCCCATCAAAAGATATACTTTTGGCCAAATAATGTATAAGACTGCTTGTTAACTATTTAACAAACAAGGGTATTATTAAAGGGGATTAATGATCGACACCCTTTAAGAGTTGAGGTTATTAATCACCATTTAATATTGCATATTAGTTGCAATATTATTTTGGCGATCGTTTCGTTATTAAGTTTTGGAAATCAAAATTTTTCTTAAATTTTTTTGGCATGTACTTTGGGCTAACCTGACAAATGTTTTAATGGTTTTTATTTCAATGACTAGGTTATAAATTATAAATGTTTGTTTTGTGTATAATTTTTGAAAGATTTTATCTACGTTAATAATAGTAATAAATCAACGATCGATCAAAAAATATTTTATTTAGTTTTGTGTTATTCTAGATTTTTTCCGATAAACTCATCATTGTTGTTTTGACCTTTAAACAGGGTGTCAAAAATATGATGCTCACGATTTTAATGGGCGATATTGGAGCTTAAAAAAAGTCAAAAAGGCAAAAATACATGGTTAAAAGTTAATCGTTTTCGAAATATAGCTATTCAAAGTTTTAAAAAATTGCAAACACCGCGCCCGCTTCATCACGTCGAATCGAACGTCGAAGGTTTTGTGCGAGGCTTTACATATTTACACTTTTTTTAAAAAAGGTGTTTATTTGCAATAAAACAAATTGTAATAAAAAATAATTGTACTTACCACAAAATTAGGCTAAATAACCATTTTAAGAACACAAATTATTATGTTTTAAAACATCACTTTTTTATTTTGCTTATGAATAGAAAGTCTCTAATACAAAAAAAGAAACAGCTTTATTTGAGTTTAAATAAGTTGCTCAAAATGTCGTTCTCTAGTTTCTACACAAGTCTCATTTTGAGCGGACAAAAATATCTAGACAGTACACACAATGTCCGACGGACGTGACCACGAACAAGGCTTTTGAGTAGCTCTGTTTTATTTTATTTTTTTAATTTTTAACGGAAAAAATTAATATTTTTTTATTTGTAGATTGAAACATTTAAAACTAGTTTATTTTATTAGCAAATGAATATACTAATCAGCGTTTAAGACGAAATTCTTCAATTGTTAAGGATTTCAGAAATAATTCCTTTCAAAGTTTGTAGCTTTGAAATCGTTTAGACAAAAATCTGTCAAGTTTTGACACATACGTCATGTAAACTTTTTGACTTGTTTTGAGCTTCACTAAAGCCCATTAAAATCGTGAGCATCATACTTTTTACACCCTGTATATTTATACATTAAGGTTTTGGATAAATTTTTATTGGTTGATAATTTCCATTTAAATATAAGTAGACAAGTATGACTTTGCCATTAAGGTATTCTCTCTCAATAAAGCTGTTTGACTTTACTTGACATGCAAAATCCAGTATATTGGTTCTAGTTTTAAAATTTTAGAAAAAATATTATCAATTAAACATCAAATTTTAATAATTATTGCCATTTATTATGGCAAAGTATTATTAAATGTTTTTAATACTAGTTTTCCATTAAAAAACCGAAATTGTGTGTTATCAGCTCTTTAGTTTGTATAAAAAATGTGTGTATTATCGGATATTCATGATGCTTAAAACATTTTAACTGTTTTTAGCACAAAATGTATTACCTTAAAGTTTTTTGTTTTTTTTTTAGCGATTTTACAGAGAAAGCTATTGCTGATATTGAGAACTTTCAGGCTCAAAAAGTTATAGATTTAAAAGAAACGCTAGCCAGCTATGCATTTTTGCAGTTAAAGACTGCTAAAAAGGTAATTTTCTGCTTTTTTATTTACTATACATTCAACGTTGTGTTAGAATTTTATAATAGATATATAATTTTAAAATAAACAAAAATAATTACAAACAGTTGCTGAACGGCGCCCAAATGATCAGATTTTAATTTTTCAAGCTCTGTAGTATATGTTAAAAAAATGTCTAGGTTCAATATTCTGGACTCTAGCCAATTTGCAAAATTGACAATTTTTGCAAACAACATTGGATTGCAAAATTATTGTACAAAAACTATTGAACGGATTTCAAAGATATTTGGCATGGCGTTTCGCTATACCATGAAGTTTTATCTGGCTGAATATGGAGATCCTCATAGAAATCGAAGGGTCCAAAAAATCCATGCAAAAAATACTTTTTTTGTCTTGTTTTTTTTTTTGTTTATTGCTATTTTAAAACATACCTAATACACTTTGCGATTTCTTAATCTTATCTTGTAAGTATGGAGGGTAGAGAGATCAAGGTGCACCATCTCTTATGATTGTTTGGCTAAAAAAGTGGCCCCAAATTAGCATTCAATAAAGAGGCGCTGGTGTAGCAGGGTGTATGGTGTGAACCAATGACCATGACCGCAATATATAAAGTTAAGTTTAAAACAACGAGGTTATTGGTTTAACACGGTCCCCTGGAAGACCAGGGTCATCTTAATTTAGTACAATTTGAGGGCCATTTTTGTAACACAGAGATAAGGATCCTGGTCGTTACAAACCCCACTTGTAAGAAATTAAGTTACGAATGTTTTATCTCCCTACAAGTTCTTTCTACGACCAACGCTTACAAAATTATGGGCGATTTAATTAATAAAAATGGATTTTCATTTTTTTTTTAACTTTTTGTATATTTAAACGTTCCGCACCTTTCTGAGAGTAAACATATCTCGATTTTTGTAATATACATTAATAAAAACATGCCCACCACCTCGTATATCTAACAACTCTTGTTTTTATACAGATAAGGCTTGGTCTGTTGTGGTTGTTCGTGGCGACACGAAGCTTAGCGCCAGTGACCGCGGGGTGAAATTCATTTTTTGCATTTTAGTGGTTTTTATCTTGTATCCATATAGATCTATTTTTGTGCATTTTGCATTTTAATAACGTAGTATTATAAGGTGTAATGACTGAAATAGGATTTTTAAAAGCCCAGCCTGATAACCCACCAGAGGTAAATGCACTAATAGATGCTGAATTTTTCTTCAAAAGTTCATTATATTCATTCGTGGGAATGCGTGGCGTTTAAGTCAATGGGAAAGAAAATTATTGTTTCTTTAAATCAGTATTGGAAAAAAAGTTAAAACAAGCAACACTACAGCTGTTTTGCTAGTTCTATTCTTCCCTTTTTATTTTAAACGTAAAACAGAAATTAGGTGCTGTATTAAAAAAGGAATAACAGGTACTGTGTAGGAGTATATCTTTTCTTGAAAACGGATGTTCATTTACATTTAGGTGTTATACAGTATCGATAAACCATTTTTCAATTAAAACCCTTTTTCGATGAGATACCTGTATTGCGTTCAGTAAATCCTCTCCAAGCAGTCTAAAGGTAAGTACAAACCGGCCAACAAAACGTTGGCAACTTGTTGATAATGGTGTTTTCAACATGTATCCCGTCAACTAGCCACAAGTTGATGGATACTCGGCAACATTGTGCGGCAAGATATCAAAGAAATTTGTTGACTGTTGCTTGTATCCGTGTTTTCCATCTCAAATGGAAAACATCGTTCAGTGTGTACGGTGTTGTCAACTTCAACTTGTCAACAAGTAGCGTAGAATCAGTTGTGAAACTTTATAGGTTAGTAGTTACGTGGTTTATTTCAGCACATTTTATTAGTATTATAGTAATTAGGAGCCTTTTTTTATAGTAAACACATGGGTAGAGGTGGGGCAGGGGGCGACTGCCCCCCCTCTAGACCAGCCCAAACAAATCTACCGTATATAAAACAGGTATTTTTACAACATACGATGCTGTGCTTAAAATTTTTTACTTGCGGTGTAATTTTAGAAGTCATATTTTAAAATAATAATTGTCCACACTTTTTGCTAATAATTTTTCTGTTCCACAGTGTCAGCGGAGCGGTTGTTCTCTTCAAAAGCACTAACAACGCGGAAAAAGCCCGCTGAGCGCGGCATCCGTTTGTGTCGGTATTGGATATATTCCAGAATTGTTTACTTTATTTTTTAAATATTGCAAATCCAGATTTTAAACGTATGTTATTTATTTCGGCACTCATATTCTCCTCTTTGTGGTGTTATTTGAGCGTTTATTGTCCATGCAAGGGTAAACTTGTTAAGAGTAAAAATGGATAAAAAGAAAAAAAGTCAGGTGCTCAGTTCAGAAAGGAATATCGTGAAAAAAAATGATGTTAGGCAACACACAGCCAAAAATTACAAGATTTTTCAGAAAACTGCTGGGTAAGAACATTTTTATTATTGTCATTATTTTCCTTTCTCCTAAATTTAAATATATTTGTTTGTTTATTGTTATGTTTTTTTTTAATAAAAATGTTTTAAGAAATAGAGCGCCCCTTAAACGTTGGCCCCCCCGCCCTGAAAGGTTGACTACGCCACTGTAAACATGATATGGGCAAAAGACCTGGTGGTAGAGCTAATTGAAATGCTGAGAGCTGCTTCCGCATTGTGGGACATAACTTGTCCCAGTTTTTAAAAACTCTCTCTGCCACCGCCTTCCTTTTTGCTTTTGGGCATTGTCAGCTATTATCTTAAAAGCGGCACTAACACCAGCAGCAACAGACTCTTCCATTTTTAATTCAACATTGAGTTTAAGGGGCGTTTAAGGGGCACGTCCAAAAATAGTAAAAATAGAATTGTTCAACGTTCTTGACGTATTTTTCTTCATACGCGATTTTTTTTCCAAATAATTTTTATAAATTACGTCACTACATCTCAAGGGATTAGTAATTACGACATGAAATATTTTTTATGTTCAAAATCTATCTATTTTTTTCACCCTTGAACCACTGCGGAACATAGTAACGACCGCAAATTTAAAAATAAAGACAACAAACTGTTAAAAGGCTCAGGAGTGTATAGCGCTTTGTGACTTCACGGGAAATTTAAATACCCATATGTTCTGTGTGTTTATAACTGTTATACAAATAAGTATTAAAATTATTTGGCTATTTAGATAAAAAGGTTATTTTTAGCCAATAAAAAAATATGTGCAAGGGGTCTATTAGCATTTTTACAAGAAAATGCGGCAAAATGGTTTGGTTCTTCAAACTAACACAAACACTAATCCTTTGTTAAAGAAAAATCTAAAAAATATATTTGAGCGGGAGTTAATATAATTTTATTTAGCTTAGATAAAACCACCTAATTCTAGATATGTACTTAATTCTTGTGACAGATTAATACTCGTGCACGACCAGTCGATTGTCTCTTCCGAACTTTTGGAACAACCTAAAAAATACATGGCTTTTAACACCTTTCTTTAGCGTTAACTCTAAATCAGAAGTTTTGGCACCTTAAACCTTCAACTCTTTAATTGTCGTCGGTGAAACATGTTAACCTGCTAACTCCATTTTAACAAATTTGTCAAGAGAGCGTTTAAATCGCATAGACATTACGTTATTCCTGCTACACATGAAAATTTGCTTTAAATTATAGAAGAGTAACACTATTCACTTATCGGAAAAAAAATAATAAGAAGTTTTACAGTATTTTAGGTTTTATGAACAAATTTTGGAGATAGCAGAGTTTCATTTCTTGCAAAAAAAAAATGTGTGTGAATTTTATGGAAATAGCAGTTTTTCATGGTAATAAAGAAGAAACAAAACGAAGATATTTTTGCAAATCCATATTATTTTATTTTAATAAGAACATACTATATATTTTAAAAAAAGAGAAACAAAAGAACAATAATTCATATATTTTATTTTCAAAACTTATTTTTTGCGAAACATAATTAATTATGTTTACACAAAGATCTTAAAAGAACTATGTATGGGGTAGGTTATCGTAAAAGTAATGATAATCTACCGGCAAGGTGCTCTTAATATGCTGAAGATCTTCATATTTACGTGCCTTGATCGGAAGCCTGTTTTCATGTCCATTTTATGTTCCTTATAACGGTCCTTCTTTGAGGTAGAATCAGTAAACCTTTCTTTATAAAATATTTCGCCCTCAGGCGTATATTTTAGGGCACGAATGTCATTTACTTTGCTGTCTCCTTTAGCTCTTCCCGGACGAATACTTTTATAAGCCATGAGGTCTGTGAAACTCTTAAAAAATGTGTTTACAAATATTTTACATCATAAGACTTAAGGTTTCGTCGTGCAGTCATGCAAACCTTAATGTATTCGGCAGGCACATTAACCACTTTCTTGCGCAGGCATCTTTCTATGCAAGAATGCATACTATCCACCTCCATCTGAGTGTGGCCAACTTCCAAAAATTTTTGTACTATTGTGATTTTTTCTAAAACAGCTAAATTCAATAATGCGTTTGCCATGACCGCATTGCGGTTTTGGTAACTGCATCCATCACTGTATATAATTATCTCTATATTATCACTATCTGTCTGAATAGTAGGCAACAGCTTGTCTTTCAAAAAATATGTTCAAATTGAAGCAAATTCTTCGGCGTTAACACCTCCTTCACTCTCATTCCACAGAAAACAATAGCCATCGTGATTGATTAAATTATAAAAACACATGTTATGCACCTGAAGTTTTGTCCTGTAATATAGGGTGCTCACTTGTGATTTTGGCGCCATTAAAACTGCTTGCATATCTGCAGTTAAAACATAACTTTGGTCTCTTTTATCTCATTCCTTTTCAGTCTTGCCCCTTTTTTTCTAATAATGTGTGATTGATAGACGTCTTCATCAATTTTTCCAACTTTATATTGAGCACATTTCTCGCATTCATCTTTTTTGGTCTAAACAGGGCCATATTTCTCTGTTCAAAAGCTTCATTAACTTTAGATCTCGATAGAGGCTCAATGTTCCGTGATTTGCACCAGTCTGTTTCATAAAAACTATAAAGCGATTTTCTCGATGACCATTCAGGTAAAAGATATTTTTTTTGAAGAAGCTCTACAGTAATGGGATTCCATTACTGAAAGATACCCTAAAAATTCTTGCAATTCTTCATGTTTTTTTAGGAATGATCTGACACGATCAGCGTTTAGTAATCTAACCTCGCTTGGTCGTTTTGGAGTCTCGTCATCTTTAAATCCATTTTCCAGCTAAGAACTGTCCATCTCCCTATACCTAATGTGTTCAAAAACATTGTTCTACAAACTCTCACATTAATGTCATCAATTCTCAAGTGATCAGTCAGTGATTGAGATCTTCTAGACTTCCCTGCTTCTTTTCTGTCACGATGTCGCTTTGTTGGATGAACTGTCACTGTACTATTTATATACACTTTCTTTTCTCCCCAAGTAAACTGTCTCCAGAAATTATGGAACAGTTTCCTTCTGTCAATTTCGGAGAGCTTGGCACATTTCATTAAACCTCCTTTTTTACTTTGGCATCTACATCTTTCCTTTATCTCTCTGGGTTGTTTGGGCATCTCGTCGAATTTTGTTTTTTTTTCTGGAAAACCATCTTATTCACTTGTGACCTTTTACTACGTTTTTTTCTTTTTTGTGGTAACTTCAAATCTGAGTCGGCTGTCGAGCTGTCTGAATATGGCACCAATGCTCTTTCTGTGTCACTTTCATCTGAAATTGTATCCAGATTTGGATCGAAAAAGGCTGTATTTGAAATAGCTAATTGGGGGATAATTTTCTCAAAAGTAGTTTCATCTGGTTCTAGTTTATTTGGTTTCTTCTGCTTCTTTTTCGCTTTTTTTCCTTGAGTCTCCTTATTGACTGTTGGAACGTCCATTTCTCTTGTACCCTCAGATATGGTTTCTGGATCCATCATTTTCAATAAAGTTTGATTCGTAAGATCTAAATATGGAGTTATACCCATATCCTGGACGGGAAGTGCATTGCTTGAAGCCACGAAGTCACTGGAATCAGCAAGTCCTGTTTCTAAAGTGTACTTTATTAAATTTTCCGCTGAAGAAACTTCTAAGAATTCAAGTTGGATATTTTCCATTGTGGTTAAATTTAGTGAAGGTACATCAATAAAATTTTGGTATTCTAACATGTCCTCACTGACCTCCTCAAAAGTACAATATTGTGGAACCTCTGCAACTTCATTATTGACAGGAATAACAAATATTTTTTCACTGTTCGGAACGAAACTTGAGATTCTTTAGCATTGCTACCCTTAGCAGCTTGATTTGCCATAGAAACCATTAGCTTCGCACGTGACATCATCTGAAAGATTATTGACACAAAATATTAATTTACTTGTGGGTTAAAAGGAGATTGCTGCTTTACGTACAAGTAGAATTGTTTCTTCTCTTTCTAACCATATAAAAACCCATTTTAAGCTAAAAAGTGGAGTTAGTAGGTTAACACGTTTCACCGACGTTGTAATAACTCTAATTGAGTATCATCATCTTGGGAGGATGAATGGTTAAAACCTTGGATTTTTAGTTTAAAGTGATATTTAAAGAAAAAGTGTAACCATTTTTGGTGTCTTAACTAATTTTGAATTCTTGATTTGCACCCAACTTTTTTTTTCTAAAACTTGTTTAATTGTGAGTATTTTAGTCTAACTAAATTAATAAGAGTGATGCAAATGTTATATTTAATACCACTAAATGTATTTAATAATAGGAACAATTATTTTAATTTTTTTATTTATATAGTATATTTCTTTCAGGGTTTACAAACATGGACACAGATCCAAGATTGTTTACAAAAAATCCCTTAGAGCCTTACCTTATAATAAAAATTTTGGATTTGGATAATAATTTGGTCGTACTGGGTCAAATTTTCACTTAATATCTTATGTAAAGAAAATTTTATAAAGAAATTTAGAGATAAAACATTATTTTACCGAAATACAGGTAAAAAGATATTATATTATTTATACTTCACTAAGAGAGTAGTTGCAGTAATCATATAATAGAATATAAATTTTCATATTGTTAGGGTATATTGTGAAATTACGCCTCAGCCACCATTTTACAACAATAATTTTACGCGGTAACGGTGCTTGCTTTCAGAATTGATATTATGTAAATAAGGAGCAATGAGTCATAAGGAGTCCTCCATTAATCACGTGAGGCTTGAAAGAGGGGGAGGGGGTTCGACAAAAATTACGAAATGTCACAAGGACGGAGGGGGGTGTAGTGAGATATCACGTGTATTTACTTTGTCGTTGAACGATTTCTAAACAACCGAAAAGCGGCGTGTGAGCTCGACTCGCCGTTGCCTGGACATTTTTATCAGGGTCCTAATTTTCTAGAAATGAATGACCTGTAATAAAAGATAATGTTCTAAAATTTTTAAGATACTTACGAAAAGAATACCGGTGATTTCGGGTAGGGGGAGAAGCTTAGTCTTAACCTCACCACAGATCACCAGGGTGAGGTGGGTTAAAAAAAATTCTAAAAAAACATCACGTGAATACTGGACGACCCATAAGTGGACTTATTTTAAAACGCATAAAGATATTAAAATGAAACCTGTAAAAAATTATTAATGTGACTTTTTGACTACTATTAGGTTTCAAATAATTTGTACAGTTGCGTGCATAGGACTTTCCTTATTATTTTAATAAAAAAAATATAATATGCCATTGTTTTTCGATAATGAATAACATATAGTTGTTTATTTAAACTTCAAAAATAACACCTTGTATTTTTTGTTTAAATATAGATTTTGTTAAAAAAAAAGTAAATTTATTTGCATTATTGTCCCTTTACCATAAATTATTTTTAACTTGACTGTACAGGGTGTCCCAAATTCGAGCCCCATCATTGGGATCTCGGAAATTTGAAGAAATACTATGTGAGTTAAATGAAGGCAAAGTTGCGCAATCGGATGCTGATTAAAATTCCACCTTAGAAATTTAAAAATTTCGAATACTTCCGAAGACTTTTGGAAAAAAACGAATATTCACGATTTCATTTTTACTTTTTTTATGACTTTATTTGAATAGATGCGACAACACAAATTTTACATT
Source organism: Listronotus oregonensis (assembly GCA_019359885.1). Lineage (NCBI taxonomy): Eukaryota > Metazoa > Arthropoda > Insecta > Coleoptera > Curculionidae > Listronotus > Listronotus oregonensis. The sequence goes on from JAHBCN010002558.1 coordinate 114,574, forward strand.
CCCATGGCTACTTTTTCTATTCTATAAGCTCTAAGACGACGTTTTGTCTTTGAGCTGCCATCATCATTACCATTAAAAGCTTCTTAGATCCCAAAACCAATAATGTATCTCACTTATTCGGAAAATTCATATTAATGGCAATTTCCATAAAAAATCATGTGTTAGAGAGATAGAGATAATAGATTTTTGGTAGAAAAACAATAAAATAATTTTTTCAAAAGTCTTCGGAAGTATTCGAATTTTTTAAATTTTTAAGGTTTCATTTTAATCAACATAAAATTGTACTACTTTGCCTCCATTAAACCACCTCGTATCTCTTTAAGTTTCCGAGATTCCAATGATGAGGCTTCACTTTGGGACCGCCTGTACACTACACATTATTTTAGGTATCACTTCCAGAAATTTGTTTGGTTTAGTATTTATTTAGCACCAGTGATAATAATTTAACTATAAATCATTACTATTATTACTTGCACCTTTAAATATTTAAAAATACTGTTGCTCTGTAAAGGACTAGTAATTTAAATTACAGTTTGGGGTTTAAAAATATTTGCATAAAAGCATCAAGGCAAATAGGTATCTATTTAATTTACTATCTTATTATTATATTAACTAACAAAAAGAATAAGGTAAATTTGTCTGATTTCCATATTTTCACATATCTACCCAAATTTATCAGTTCCGACTTATCAAAAGTGATAATAATTTTTAAATTTTAAACGAGACATCCTACATATTTTTTGCCTATTTGAAACATAATATTTTGTAACAATTTGTTGATTTTCTAGAATTATAAAATGTTTTAAAATATTACTTTATTTCCACTTTATAATAACAAGGCAACATAATCACTTAAGAGTGATAAGAAAAATGTTAGCTCTACCAAATTCCCTTATATAAGGAGGTAAAATATTTATATTGAAAAAAAGAACCTAAATAAATTTGGACTTGAGGTATTTTCTTATATTCGCTTTTACGTGTTTTATGACACTAGGCCGTCAGCTGTATTGCCATTACGGCGCTAATTTTGTTATTTTAAACAGACTATCAGGTTTTTATTGCAATTTTTCAAAACAAAAATACTTAAAAATTAGAGATTTATAAAACATGATAAACTAAATGCTCATAGGTACTACTGGCGGACTTTAGAAATAACTATAGAAGTAAGTAGATCTTTATTGCACGCCATTTAAAATTTCTAATCAGTTAATTTTATGTCAGTATTACCGAAATTATTTTATTAATGTAAAATAACTAAACAAAAATAAGTTTTTAATTTTCTACAGTATGTACAGGGTCTTTGATTATATTTACGTGGCTTCTGAGGCCTCTATTTTTATAGACAGAAAAAAATGTTTTATATAAAAATTGTAGGATTTTTTCCATATTATCTTTTAAAATTATCAGTAAAAAAATATCGCAATAAAAAACGGAAAAATATAGGCAATTTCAACTTTTTTAAATGGAACACCCTGTATATTATGAGCTACAATAAAAGATTTTTCTTTTCTGATTTCAAATATATCGGTAATTTCAGCCAAATGTTGTAATTTAATGTTACTGTCATTTTACTCAAAATATTGTTGTACCCAGTATTGGAAAAAAAAATATCTGCTGGAGAAACTCTATACCTTTCCCTCGCAATGGTAATTTTAAAAAAATAATAATAATTTACAATAAAAAATTATTGTTTGGTGCCACTTTTTCCTCTCCATGGACCGTTACCACACCCAATTACCACTACAATATATTAAATTTACAAAAATTTACTGCCCAATTCCGAAATTCAGTTACAAAAACTAATGAAACGTAGTCTGAGGGGCAATATTTTAAATACAATATTCTTGTGTTTTAAAAAAGTACCCATGTTTCGTTAAATTTTGACATGGTCACGAAAAGTATTGTCCACTCCATGGTCCAGCCGGTTTCATCTAAAATTTAGTATAGAGGGCGCTTTGAAATAGCTTCAAATTTGTAGAACGACCGTTGTAAGCGTCAGTAAGCAAACGGCAGTGGAAGTGGGTGGATTACCGTTTGTTGTTACGTGATTAGTGACGGAAACTAACACAGATCAGGTAGGTTTTTTTTTAATATTTCAACTCCATGGTCGTTCTTATATATACTTAAATCTTAATAAATGTTTATAAAATTCTATAAACAAAGTTGTTTTATGTGCATGTTATCACCTACAAAAATGTATTGTGCTATGTTATTTTTTGCCTTTTATATTAAACAATTTGTTAAAATTTGTCCACTCCATGGTTATCCACTCCATGGACTTTAACTGTCCGTGGAGTAGACAAGTGTCCACGGAGCTGACAAAGGCTAACGTGAAAATCATATTACCCTTATTTAGATATAACTGTTTTTAGGAAAGATGGCCTAAAATAAAATGCCAACCTCAGAAAAACGGCGTCAACAAAAACGAGACTCTGAAAGAAGGCGACGAGAAAAAATAAGATCAAATCCTGAGCTTTACCAAGAAGCCAAAGAAAAAGAAAGGCAAAGGTACCATCAGCGCAAAAAACAGGGAAAAATTAAAGGTATTTCCGATTTGTCCCATCGAAAACAAAGACTTGTAAGACGTCAGGGAGACAAGCAAGGGGCAAAAAATCAGATCAAGTAAAAAACGTGTTTTTTAAAATCAATAGAGAATGATACTCCCCTTCCACCCCCTCTTAATGAATTTAAAAAAAGGTCAAAATGAATGAACACCAACCATTCCATTTCATTAAGAAAAAAATGCGGAAGAAAACTGTATTAAAAATGGGTCGAAAACCTAAAAGATCTTATAAAAACACAGCAAAAAAAAAAACGGAAAAAATAGTTAAGAAATACAAGATGCGATCCACAGACAAAAGTCCATCAAAGTAAGAACTCCAAAAATAGTCCTATGTCTAAGGTTGAAAGGGAGTTAAACGGGAAAATGTTTCTAAAACTGTAAAAGAAATTTAGTTTTCCGGAAGTCCTCAAATCTCAATTAAAATTAATTTTCGAAGTCAAAAAAACACACCAGCAAAAACAACACTTTGCTAAAGGGTCACAACTGACTTGGAACTCTCAGAAATGGACATGGGAAGGGGGCCAGATGGTGTGGGAGGCTGTGTAAAAAAAAACGCCGATCGCTTAGTTGCCCAAGGTCGGATATTAATGACATAAATAGTTTATTTCTTCACCTAAAGAAAAGCTGCCAAAATATTGATTTTCAAATTATAAAAAGCGTGATATTGATTTTAATTAAAGGAACAATGAACGTAAGACAACTATACTGGACCCATGAGTCCATATTAAATATGTATTTCATCTAAGAAGAATGAGTTGTTTATATTGAAACCACCAAACCAAGTGTACTCTTAGCATTTAAGTGAAATGTTTTTTGGAATATTCCTGATGTTGGCGGTCGCTTGAGATATTCAGACGTATATTCAGAGTCTGACTGTGAATCAGAAAATAACAAATCCACTGAAGATTTTTCAGAAAAATTACTTGGAAAAAATCGAAAACGCAGAAGAAGAGACCGCACAAGTTAATTTTATGAAAAAATTTTTCTTCGAAAAAACTTAATTTTGTGTTTATATGGCCCGAAGAACTTGATGCAGAAATTGTCAATATAACCAAAATTTAAAAAAGATTTTACCAACCCCAAAAGTTTTAAGGCGAAACAAGTTTTGGATTGCAGATGAATACTTTTAGGGATTCAAAATATAAAATAAAACAAATATTTTTTTGATTTTACTGTAAGTTTCTATGATTCTGTAATTTAACGTTGTTTAAATAAGAAGAAAAGGATCTCCAAGACCTTAATTTTACTTTTATAATTTTGTATTAAGAATATCTTATTAGTTTAAATAAAGTCTTAGCACCGTTTCACACTAGTTTTTGTTTAAATGGGATGCTTTTAAAGAGACATTATACAAAAGGTATCCTCCATGGTCAAAAAGTCAACTCCATGGACACTCAATTTTTAATTTTGCTTAAAATTTTGTTAAAAGGAATGTTCGATCTCAACTTTGGTTACAAATCAACTCCATACATTATTTAAAACTGATTATCACAATATATTTCAAAAATTATTACTTTAAATTTTATATGTAAAAAAAGTGTGATTGCTCCTATTTCACTGAAATTACCCATATATACATTGATGATAATTGGATAAACCATTTTTGAGATATTTTAGGTTAAATTATTATTAAATTACAAAAAAGTTTCATATTACCATTAAGAAAGCCATGGAAACAATAAAATTGTTATGTTGCTGAATTTGGTGAGAGTTTTCTCTGGACCAATAATGTTTATTTTTGTGATTAAACATTCTTGCTAAAGTGAAGAAAGTCTTGTCGGTGAATAGAATTTTATTTAAAAACTTTGGATCCTGCTGCATAAACCTAGCTTTTTCCTTTCCAATGCATACTTAGGTCGGTCCTGCATGTTTTGTTCAGAAAGATTCTGAACGGACATGAATTTATAAGGATAAAATTTGTAAAATTTTAAGGTTTTATAAATTTTATAATCTGTTTCATTAAGTTCAGATCCGAGATTGATATTTCAGGATTTTCTAAAATTATTAAAAGTAGTTAGTGCCAGTCCAATAGAAAAAGTATAATAATTATCCTGAAAAAAACGAGGATATTCAAAACTTTGTTTTCATTTCATGTTGCAGTCCTTTTTTCATTTTAAAGCATTTTCGTTTAATAAACTCTCTTACTATGTATATAATAGTATCTATAGATGATACCTGTTGTTAAAGATATAATAAGTAATATTCCCTTTGCACTGTCGGTCGTCACATTATTATTGTTACCATGAAAAAGGCGCATATTTTTGTTCTTCTGAATAGCCCATCGACAAAAAAGCAATGCAAACTACTTTTAATAGTTAAAATGATAAATTTCAACTTTTTACAATATCAATACGTCAAATTTATTAAAACAATTTTATTGTTTTCATAGCTTTCTTGATACTAATATGATTTTTTTTTCAATTTATTTATATTTTAAGCTTAAATATCTCAAAAATGGTTCATCCAATTATCTTCAATGTATATATATTTGAAATCATAAATAAAAGATCTTTTATTGTAGCGCATAATATACAGGGTGTTCCATTTAAAAAAGTTGAAGTTGCCTATATTTTTTTATTTTTTAATTGCGATATTTTTTTACTGATAATTTCAAAAGATAATATGAAAAAAAAACTACAATTTTTATATAAAACATTTTTTTCTGTCTTCAAAAATTAAGGATCTAGAAGCCACGTAAATATAATCAAAGACCCTTTACATAGGCTTTTGCAAGGAAATACTTGTTAAAATAATTTGGCTTTACTTAGAGCCCAGCAGCTCCTATTTTTTTTCTAAAAGGCATATCTAGGTTCTCGTAGATGTAGGCTAACGCGCCGCGTATAATCTGTCTCTGTCAAGGCCACCAGCTGTTCTACTTTTATAGAGAAGGCTTTTTCTCTTAACTATCGACGAGCTATTAGGGATCTGTCTAGGAACCTTCCTGGATAGGAACTTAGCCCTTATCTTAAATAAATGATTTTTGTATGATCGCTTCTCTTTTTTTGCTAAGCTAAATGAATAGGATAAAGTCCTGCCTAAATTTTAAATACCAAGACAATTATGACCTTAGAAAGTCAGGTTCAAGCAAATTGCTAACGTTTAAAATATCTTCTAAATATACGATATAGCCACTGTTTCAGGGGCGTTCCGAGTTTTAAGAATTTTTTTCTTTACTTGGGTACTTACTTACGTACCAAATTTCAAGATTAAGTCAAGGAACTGTCCCATAATACTGATGAGTCAATAAGTGAGTCACTCAGACAATCAATAGTAAAATTGGCGATTTTCAGAAACCACTTGACATAACTTCCATTTTTTTTACAGGTAATTAGAACAATTATGTGAAAAACATACCAAATCTCACACCTTTATGTGAAACGATAAAAAAGTTATGATAGGGGGAAAATAGACTAAAACCTTTCCTGTAAATACACACTGCGTGCGTCAGGCCAGAACTTGGCCTTTTTTTAAATTATACTTAAAAATAAAATATATTTATGAAAATACAAATAATATCTTACTGTGTGCTTTGCCGTAGTCGAGACCCTCCCTCTCCCCCACGTAAGAATAGGTTAGATTGGGCTTGAACCCCCCTCCCCCTAAATATTTCACGTAATTAATGGACGCCCTCTTATAATTTTAGAAACGTTACCTAAAAGCTTACCTCATTCCACAAAAATTTTATTAAAATTGTTTTCTACTACGCCGAATAAAAGTGGTGGGAAAAGCTAAACAATTATGTCAATTATTTAAGGTTTATATTGCTATGTATTCCTTCATTTTCATCTGAATGTAACGAGATTACAGACCTATTTTCAGGACAATTTTAAATTCAAAAGTAAAATTGATTAAACTTTTTAATAAAATAAATAGATGACGCAATTTTTAAGATATGAGTTTTTGAGTTTAAATAATAATATTAAATGCAATGATGTACTTTTTATTCCGTTGTTAAACAGAAAATAATAAAACTTATTTTTTGTTATATACCGCAGATCGATATCTTTATTAGTTTATAAGTTATAGCTAATTAGGGCTTTAAATTAAAATTTTCCTATTAAATCCGCACATTATACGTTATAATTAATATTATCAATTTATTATTTCGATTTTTTTTTCTGTCCGATAGATATTTAATGATTTTTTTAATTAGATGAAAAATGAACAATAGCGTAAACGACTTTAATATGAGTTAGAACGACAAAATATAGGGCTTTAAAAGGAAAATTTAAATTTAAAATCTTAAAAAGCTATAATATAATAAAATAATTAAAACTTTTCGAAGACTTCATGAATTTTATTACTTACACTAGAAGGTGCGCCATTTTGTGGCCAATTTTGGAATATGACACTAATTTCAGCAAATTCTGCACGATGGATGTAATGATAAAAATTGTTTTTTGAAGAAAAGCCGACGAAGGAATCTCGAGATATGGATTGCGTTTGCCCTTATAACTCCGTTTGAGACAGTTTCTTTCGTACACACCAAGACAGTGGGGATTTTTTTCTTATTTATTTACATATCTACTACCCACTTCGGTAAATGATGCCAGCTTTGCAGAATGTGATTTCAGTAAAGCATCAATGGTAAGTAAAATATCTTACCGCTTAGCAATAATATTATTGTTATTTAAGTTTTTCTCTCTGTTATTCACTGTGCACTTGCTACAGCCCTACTGACGAGACCCGTAAGGCGGGCGAAAAATAACAAGTAATAAGGCTTTATTAATTTTTGCACAAAAACGTATGGAGAGTGGATCATTGTATACATATTGTTTTCGAATAAAATCAATTTGGAAATATAATGTTAGTGTAAAAATAATTAGAATGGGACTACTTTATTATCATCCATTTATTTTAATTTATCTAATAAACTGAAACTTTTTTTTTGTTGCAGTAAATAAATATTATTTCCCTTAAGGTCCATTCAAATTTCTTTAGTCTTTTAAAAGATGTTTAAATAAACCGTTTCCCCTATACTCATTCTAGTTCTACGGCTTATAGGTTGCGATGCCCAAAGGTTTGAATGCTCTGTGTATGGACGACTACTGAATGAGACACTACGAATTAAATAAATATACAGAGTTTATTTACAATGCATTTACAGCTTACTACTACAAAAAATATTTAAAGAAATTTACAAATTTTATTCAGAAAAATTGGCAAAAATTTGCTTTATCTTATCTTATCTTATCAGCAAGAAATTTTGCTGACTGTCTTTTGAAATCGAAATGTCTTATGAAGTCTATGAAACGTGAATTTATTTACGTTACGACACAATTGAGAATGTTTTTTATCACTATAAAGTTGGAAAAGTCATAATTCAATTTAGAAGTCATTTACCATTTTTAAGACACCTGGTATTAATTCTTGGTTCACTATCTCATCAATAAGGTTAATATTACCTTTACTATCTGCTAATTTCCGGAAAAACAAACATTCACTAGTCACTTTCCTTTCACTTTACTTATGAACCTTAATTACATGTCAAATTAAATTCGACAGAGAAATACTTGAACAACTTATAACTTTATTTGGTTACGGCAAAAAGAAGGCAGTACTTTACACTGCCATGAGAATGTGGTATTCTCATCGAGGAATTTGATAGAATAGTTCGGTAATACGGTCGAAATACAAGAACAATTAAGAATAGAACATTCCGGTAATTTGCCTAAAATGCGGAGAGAAATTTTAGACACTGCTTATTATTTAAAGCCAGTCTTACTGGGACCCCCTTTCTTTGAAACGACAAGTCTTACTTAATTTAAGTCGGTTGTCGCTTTTTCACCTCCGAGAGCCGCCGTACGATGCGACTCGTTTTCTTGCATTCGAAATCTCGAGACCTTATTGGATGCGTCCACTTGCCACGCATTTACAGACTGCGGAAGCATGTCGATATGTTCGCGTTGCTTAGCGACGGTCGGTTTCCTCTGTTTCTTAATTTTAGATTGGAAAGGGAGTTCCGAGAATTGAATGTTCGTTTCGATGTGAGGAATTTGATAAAGAGCCTTTGACATGTTTTATGTAGGAAATTTATTAATTAAATTTAGATTTTATTTTATTTTATTCAGATTTAAAAGGAAAGTTAACTGACTTTGGGCTATTGAGAAATATCTTCCAGGGTGCAGAATGTGTTTCTCCAACAACTAAGAATACCTTTTTTGGTAGAAATGATCAAGGTTTTATTATTTGGTACTAAAAGAACTAAAATTCCACAAACAAAAAATTTGGGCCATAATATACCAGGCACACACCCTATATGTAACGCCCCTGGAAAAATGTAAAGTCTATCCGAAGTCAGTTGGGACAGCAAAAAAACTAAAAGCTGGTTTATAAGCGGCATTATAAACGAGATGCCGCCTGAACCATGGGCGGTGCAGGAAATTTAAATATGTTTTGTCATAATTTAAAGAATATACAATATAAAGGTTGTGTCACTTGCATATAAACCTTTGATGTTTTGGCTTCTAAATAAACACGCGGCGTCTCCGCCGTACGAACGGATAAGATATTTTCAGGGGATATTTGTGTAAACAATACCAATTTATTTAAGCATTTTCTTTAATCTGGAATGTCAAGTAAAGCGTAAAACGATTTTTTAATATTTGAATGGTTATTACGATAATATTAGCATAATGTTGATAATATTTGTTTAGCGTCACCAAAGTCACTGTAAATAAATGTTAAATTTTTGGTCTCTAATACCTATTAACAATTATTTTATCATGACAAATGAGCAAATAAATATTAATCTATCCATCTATTGTATTATGCAAAGAGAAATAGATATGTAATTTGCACGTTAATTTTATGAAATTTCCGGGGAAAAACTTCCGGACTACCCGTGTTCGTTGGGGGTACTCCATATTCCCCAAATCCCCCGGTGTGTGTGGGGAGGGGCGCCAAATATTAAGCTCCGCCAAGGGCGCGGCCATGCCTAAGTACGGCCCTGAGCTAAAGTAGCAGTAAAGGTTATTCTCAAAAGTAACACCAACAACTTGGCACACGTATAGGTAATTTGACTTAAGTTTTCAATCGAACAATTGTTAAAATTTATCCTCTTCAGCAGGCTCAATGGGTAAATTTACTAATGGTATCGCATATAAATAAATGGGACTTCGAAAAGGGTTTAAAAAATTCTCGTCTTTGAAATGCAAAGCACAAACTCTAATACGGTTCTGACATTGTTTTGGCGTATAATTAGCAAATTTATTGAACCCAGTGAATCCCAGAGCACTTTTCGAGGCTTGACATCTGAATGTGCAATCAATACAAATACCAATAAAATAGTCTAATCAATATGATTTATATCAATACATTCCTTTGGTCTTCTAAAAAACGAGAATAGCCTTTTATTCTACTTTCACAATTATCCCCTAAACAAATATTATTACCAGGCATATCCAACAACTTTTTAGGGACACGGTATACCTAAGCACACAATTACAACAAAACGAGTTCTGACGCACTGCGTATCAGTCGGCTTTAAACGGTAGAGTGGCACGAATATACAATATAGACAGGCGGGGATAAGACGGGTGCGTTTTGAGAGCCGCTTCGAGTGACGGAACTTATATATTGTATATTCTTTAAACTATGGTTTTTGGTTTTAAGAGAAAATTGTCACGCTTCACTATCGGAGTTTTCAGAACTTAAGTCGTTATTTACACTTATTCTATAAATAGATGAACGACTAACTATGGTTAATTCACAAATTCTAATTACAACTTTGTTTTGTGAAGAATCAATACTTTCACTTTTAAGACAAAAATAAATATTTAAAATAACTTGTTGAGTTTGAACGTGTAGGCCTTTGTTTAAAATTTCCGCCTCAGTCGACTCTAAATTAGCATAATAATCCTCAGTTTCTCTGTCACTAGTATCGAAAGGTCGCCAACATGCCATATATCTTCAAATTACTAACCAAAATACCAATCTAATAAAATATTTTACAAAATATATTCACTAGAAATAATTGCTACACCCCATACCCCTAGAACATACATTTTGCTTAAAAAAAGTTTTTCTCATTTTTAATGGTACATATAGGGTTTTTGGCCACTAAATTCAAATATAATATCAGAAATTACATTTGAGGGCTAAGAAGGGCTATATACACCCTACACCCCTAAAAAGTACATTTCGCGAAAAAAAGTCTCCATTTTTAATGGTACATATAGGTTTTTTGGGTCACTAAAATCGAATCTGATATTAAAAATTACATTTAAGGGATAATAACAGCTAAATTTACCCTTTTTATCCCCTACACCCCTAAAAAATACATTTCGCTAAAAAAAAATCCCCATTTTTAATGGTACATATAGGTTTTTTGGGCCACTGAAATTAATTAGGATATTAGAAATTATTTTAGGAAGGGTCAACTACCCCTATTTTCATTCCCCCTACATTTATTGAATCAATGAATTTAAATCTGGCCCAAAAACCCTATATGTCCCATTAAATGTATTGTTTAGGGGTGTAAAGTGTAAAAAAGGGTATAATCAGCCGTTCTAACCCCTATATCTATCGTTTAAAACGGGGAAAAACTTTTTTTAGCGAAATGTATGTTTTATGGGTGTGGGATGTAAAAAGGGTAAATTTAGCTCTTCTACGCCCTCTAATGTAATTTCTGATATTATATTTGAATTTAGTGGCCAAAAAAATCTATATGTACCATTAAAAATGGGAAAAACTTTTTTTTTAGCAAAATTTTCACAAATTTAATTTTATTTTTCATTGGACAGACTTGCCACCGAAACGCAGGAAAGTTTTTTTGAATTTGTTGTTTTTGTTTTGAGCGATCTGCCAGATCATAGGGGTCAATAGAACTTAGCACACTCAGTTCGCTTTACGCGGAACCAGGATCGAAGTGGACCCATTCTTTAGAAACTTTCCAGACGAGCAACAAAACAAGTACTTCACTTAGTTTTTGTTGGTTTCTCTCATCTATGTTTTATAGTTTTGTGGCGGATTCATATTTCAATAAGTTTTCGCTGGGTAACTCGCCTAGAAAGTTTTTAAAAAAATGGGATCAGTTCGCTATACCCCGGGACCAGGACCGAAGAGGTCCCATTTTTTAGAAACTTTTCAGGCGAGTTACCCAGCGAAAACTTATTAAAAGAACCTATTAAAACTTGAATCCGCCCCAAAAGTACAGTACATAGTTATGCTTATTAATAATATTATTTTTTTCCATGCCTAAATAATGTACGCATTTCTTTTGTTTTTCTGTTACACAAGTACATGACCCTGCTATCTAATTTTCTTTGAATAAGGCAAAACTCGATTTTCTGAAGATTAATAATTTACTAGTATTGATATTATTCGTATGTCCCCGTTTACTAACTAGCACTAAAGCTTTCGCAGTATCGCTAGTGAAACTGTTTTACACGTTCTATTTTTTTTAAATAAATTGTATTTAAAAAATGAATAAACAAAATGAGAATTCTATAACGGTTGGTCTAGGAATATGGGTGTGTTTTTGTATTTTAATAGCCTTATGGGTTTTCACAAAATTTTTAAAAGGTAGAGATCAGTTGAACTCCAATCTTCACATAGTAGAAGACAGTTTACGGAAGATGCAGGAAAGAATTGATTCGGAACAGAGGAAGAAAAGTATGGGTTACGTGGAAAATTTGGAAGATATTACTGCGTGTTTGGCAACAACTTTTAATGACAGCCAGGTAATAATATTTACTAATTATAACAAACAATAAAATGCATACAGAGACAGTTGATTCATATAATAATAAATTTAAAGGATAATAAATAAGCTGTATTGCTCGTAAGGGAAAAGTAACACACTTAAACTACTCAAAATTAGTAACAGCTTATGGCCAAATTAAAATGGTGCAAAATAAGAAAACAATGCGTATTCGTTAAAGTTTTTTTTTAATTGGACAATGTAAATTATTAATGAAATCAATAGAGCTTTTTCAAGGCAAATTAAACCAGTATATTATATGTATTTATTTAGAGCCCTTATATGCCGGTGAAAAATTTGGTAATTAAATCTAGAAGAATGGTGAACAATCAAACTCTTTGTGGTCGAATTAATGTACTAAAAATAAATAATGGTGGCTAGGCTGTTGAATGCTTATTAATTTAATTTATTTTTTTTTACAACAAAAAACAAAAACTTTACTGAACACTGCCTTAAAATGTGGACAGTTCTTTTTTAATTTTTATATATCTTTTTGAAAAAAAATTGTCTTCGAAACCTTGTTAATTATTCCCTCACAGACTTTCTTTAATTAATCATAGTTTTTATTTAACTAAACCGACAAAACACTTGTCTATTTAAAAAACTATTTAAGTTTTTAATTTTTATTTACATTAGTTTTTAAAAAAATGTTATTAACTGTGCGCAAGCAACTGAGAAAATGGTAAAAAAATGTATACCGAAACAAGGGCGTCGATAGGGGGGTAATGGGGGTAATTACCCCCCCCCAACCCTATCTAACACGTCGTTAGCAAATATATTCTCCCGAAGTCGAATGTGCAAACATTATAAATGTAGAGATCGAACGCTGTTAGAATAACACCGATACGTTACTGTGTTATACGGGTTTGCCATATGAGACCGTGACGTATCGGTGTTGTTCTTACAGCGTTCGATCTCTACATATTAGCATCAATAAATATTTACCCCTGATTTTGACTCAATAACAACAGGATTATTTTCCAGCAAATAACAGTTTATGTAACATATTTTGTCAGGTTTGTGTTCAGAGTTGTGTTTACCGATACTAAAATTACTTCTCCTAGGAAAAAATATTATCGACGCCCTTGTACTGAAACGCACGTTTTTTTAATGAAAATTAAATTTTTAAATGCATTATTGCCCTATTCTTACTAAACAAATCAATTTCTTTTAAAGCTGCGACAAAACACCTTTTTTTGATCTATGGTATTTAAAAAATTGATATTTTAGGAAAAAAAGTATTTTATTATGACAATCCTGTGTTGCCAAAGCAAATTTTATATAAAAAAAATATATTTGGTAGGGTTTCTACTTTTAAAAGCAATGGCAATTTTCATTTCGTAATGTTTTTTATTATCTCTACGTTTTTAATAAGGCCACTTGATAAAATAAAAAGTTTTATCTTTAACTTTTACTTTGAAAAAACGTAAGCATAATCTTAAACGGCCACCTTGGTTTTTAAGATATTTTGAGAAAACACTGCAAATTAAACTTTTTTTTAATATATTTTATTTCTGTAAAATCATTTCTAAGCAATATTTTTGTAAAACCTTATTGTGAATATTGTATATTAACACCTCGTTTTTATTCCTATAGACATCATATTGGATTTTTTACCTTTAAAAAAAAAGTCAGTTTTACCTTCTCAATGATGCATTACACACGTCATACAATCAAAATTACATAAGATCTAAAACCAATAAAAATTATATTTTAACGTAAGTCCAGCAATAACTCTTCACTTATTTACACTTTTAACTTTTAAATAATTAGAAATCCCTCCGAAGATACCCGTAAAAAACTAAATTGCGTTATTTTTACCTTTTCTTCTGACCAGTGGTTTAACTTTTTTTATATGGACTTTAATTTTTATTTAATTATTCAAAAGCCTTTTATGTCCAAAAAATATTTATTTATAGCCTTTATATATATATATATATATATATATATATATATATATATATATATATATATATATATATATATATATATATATATATATATATATATATATATATATATATAACAAGACAAAAAGCCTTCGCCAAAATCAAGACCAACTATGAAAATAGTTATTTTTTGGAAGTAAATGAGTTTACAAGCTTTAAGAGTATGACATGTTATACATCGCCAAAAATAAAATAAGGAGCACTATTTTTCTGCGTAAAAATCCTATATGGCACCCCTAAGAAAAAATAAAGTTGATGGTAGTCCAGTGATGTCGTCGGATGTGAAATCTAAAAGCACTCTCATATAACTTAGAAAAAGTTGTAATGTAAATTTGCAAGTTAGTGCTAGAAAACGCATCATTAATTAAAATTTCTCGTCAGATAGGGTAAGGTAACTAAATAATAAAGCGCTTGAGTACTTAGCGGACAGATAATAGACATAATTGCCTAGTTTACACCGCGAGGATCAATTAGGTTTGTGGACCAAATCGAGGACTTATTTTTCTTAGTACACAAGTGTTTACACCAACCTAATTTATGGATTAATTAAATTCAGGTTTAACTCTAGTACCAAAATGAGAGTTTATATATCATATTTTCAGAACCTAACCTACAGATAGTTTAACTATGACCTTATTTTTTTTAGTTTTGCATACCATATCGCTGTTATTTTTCCTTAAATACATTGAGGTTTAAATTACCATTTCACGCTTCTATAATTTTAGCTATTCCTATAATCTTACCTATCAATAAAGGTGATTTTCATTTAATATTAAGTAATAAATAAGTATCATAATTTCATATATTATGCATATTTTAAGTTACTGCATTTATACGCACACCTAACAAAAAAAATTAGGTGTAGTATTAACATACGTCAATATATAATAATACATTATTTAATTTTCATACGATACGTAACTTAAGTCACGGGTAGATCAATAGCTTAATAAATTGGTTTAATCAAATATATTGAGATAGTCTTAAAAAAAAAACAAGTCATAAGTGGCATTACACTATATGGTTCAGAGCCAGAACTATACAAAAGACTTATATACACAATTCCAGATAATACTTTTAAAAACATCGTTTTTGTTACGTGTTTAGTACACGTAGCATTGTAGTAAGTGTTTGGTTGCCATGTCTCCCCATTGGGTTTACTAGAAAATAATAATATTGTTTCACAGTATTTATTATTCGTGCATATGTTAACATATTACTTTAACAAATGAAACATCAAAAAGTAGTTGTGAATGTGTGGAAAATGTTATTTTCTTCCTGTTCTTATTTGGCATTAGCTTTTCTAGTATGGCTTTTTCTAAAGTTAGCTTATGCTTGTTTTTGGTTTCCCAAATATTTGCAGACCCAAGAAGATGAAACTGGCAGCGAGGAAAAGCAGCTTCTTACAACTGAAAATGAACTCAACACCTTGTCTGCCGATACTTCTACTGAAGAAACTGTAGAGGACAAGAAAAATATTTAAAAGACAATACAGTTAATTAAAGTATTTTTTAAATATATAGCTTTAAGCTAGTTATAAAAAGTATTTTTAATTTAATAAATTATATGCTTAACGAAAAATATTACATCGATTTGTGCAGTGTTCTTAATTTTAAATTTGCTTGTATCATAAATATAAAATAATATTATCATTAACTTAGTTTTTCACATATTTTACCGCATTGGGTGTTTAATACTATACCTTCATGCAAGGCAAAACATCTTTTCTTTTAATATAAACCAATAAAACTAAAATTTAGACAATGGATAAACTTAATTACCGTTTTAAAGGCACTTGTTAGTTTTAGATGTTTAACTTTTTTTCTTAAAAATTTTTTATGATATCATATGCTACCAGTTGCTTTTAATAAGTTTTTATTCTTACGGCAACTAAAGTTTAAAACTAAAATATTTTAAGTAAATACCATGACACAAGGAATACAATGTTTGATATTGAGTATATTTGCTGACGTAAGGATTCTCGAATTAATGAAAATATGTATTATTTGCGATTTTAGTAAAAAGGTCAGACGTCAGTTGTGCATACCGATTTTGATAAATTATATGAAATAGTTAAGGTTTCATCTAAAGTTAAATCAAATAAAACTTGAAGTTGCTTATATTGGATTTTGAGATATTAGGCGTTAAAAAAATACATTTCTAAAATTTTAACATTTAACCTTTATTCCTAACTCTTATTAATTTGATAAAAAGTAACAAAATCACAAATATTTTTACGCTTTATTCTTCACATTTCAACGCCTTGTACATGCTGATAATTTGTAATTGCACGTCATGACCTACTAAAATTTTGGGAAAAAAATCGATTTTGGCAGTCATTTTGAATTAAAATGACAAATGTGATACAGGCTGAAAAGAGAATTTTGAGGCAGATCGAGTAGGCTAATTATATATATATATATATATATATATATATATATATATATATATATATATATATATATATATATATATATATATATATATATATATTAGTATATATATTTAGGGAACAATTTAAAGCGTTTATTTCTTAAAACATTTTTTAAAAGAAAACTTCAAACAATAAACAAACAAATCTATATTTGAAACTTTTAGGGCCTAGAAAGGAAAAATAATGACAATAGAAAAAAATGTTCTTACCCAGCAGTTTTTTTGAAAAATCTTGAATTTTTAGCTGTGTGTTGCGCTAACATAATTTTTTTTCAGATATTCCTTCCTGAACTGGAGACCTGACTTTTTTTTTTTTTATCCTTTTTTACTCTTAAAAAGTTTACCCTTGCATACACAATAAACGACAAATAACACCACAAAGAGGAGAATATGAGTACCAGAAATAAATAAATAAGTTTGAAATCTCCCGGGATTTGCAATATTAAAAAATAAAGTAAACAATTCTGGAATATATCCAATACCGACACAATAAAAAGAAATCCCGCCAAACGGACGCCGCGCTCAGCGGCTTTTCCGGATGTTAGTGCTTTTGAAGAAATAACCCTCCGCTGAACTGTGGAACAGAAAAATTATTAACAAAAAGTGTGGACAATTATTATTTTAAGATTTGACTTCTAAAATTACACCAACAAGTAAAAAATGTTTAAACACAGCATAGTATGTTGTAAATAATACCTGTTTTATATACGGTAAGTTTGTTTGGGCGCAGGGCGCTGGTCTAGAGGGGCAGGGGCAGTCGCCCTCCTGGCCCCCCCTCAGCCACTGTATATATATATATATATATATATATATATATATATATATATATATATATATATATATATATATATATATATATATATATATATATATATATACTGGATGCTATTTTAAATTTAGGACTTCTTCCGATTAAACCGGAAGTGAAAAAATTGGTTTTGTTTAGTTATTAAAAGCGTGTCCTTATGGGAGGGGCATTACCCAAATTTCAAAAATTAATTCTAGTAAATAAAAAGTTATGAGCAGTTACCTGTTTGCTGTGTCACCCGGTTTACAATATTATTTTTGAATTTTTTATTTTAAATGATATGTCTATAACCATTGCAGTAAATAGGAAGTTTTAATTTATGCCTTAATTTTTTGTGGGAGATTATATTTTAGATGAACGGTATTTTATATTATTAAATAATATTTCTTTTAGGTTTAAATTACTTTTTTGCTAATTTGCAAACATTTTCCTTACAAATTGCATTTAAATTTAATAGAGGCAATTCTCTCGGTGACGTCATGCGCAGACTGAACCAATTTTGAAACTCCTGTTCACATGACTAGTATTAATTGTGCTATGAATAAATACGGCTGGCCAATATATATATATATATATATATAAATATATATATATATATATATATATATATATATATATATATATATATATATATATATATATATATATATATATATATATATATATATATATATATATATATATATATATATATATATATATATATATATATATAATATATATATACAGGGTCACCCAGACCTATTTACCCAGCGATTTGTTCGAAAACGGTTCGTTGAAAAAAATTGTTTCAGATAAAAGGTTTCGTTTTAAAAGTCGATTCTTAAAATTAAAATATAACATATACAGGGTGTGCCATAAATGAGATAATAGATGTAACTTTTATTTTTTCAATGCAACACCCCGTATATTTTTCAGTTTTCAAACTCTTTTATTAATTCTACATCAATCTTATGTACTATGTCCTATAACTATCTTAAGCCGTTTCCGATATATTGGAAGATATTTAATTTTTGCGATTTAAAATAACAATAAGTTTACAACGGTTTATTAAATTACAATAGTCTAACAAATTGTTAAAGATCTTCAAATTGATGACCACTTTCAATTTGACACAACTGAAATCTTCTCAAAAATTCTGTCGTACAGATTCCCTATCCATTTCTTTTCGTATTTGTTGTCCAAATAAAATGATACTTCAGGTGAGTTGTGGGGCGAGGCTCCATCCTTTTGCCACCACATATTTAGATAGTCATGCAGTGAAATATCTTCTAAGAATTACGGTAGGATATTTCTAAGAAAATTCAAATACCTTTCTCCATTTAATGTCCCTTTATAAAAATACGGACCAATTATACCGCCGTTGAAAATTCCGCACCAAACATTTATTCCCCATATTTTTTAGAAATGTGTCTCGCGTGCCTAGTGAAGATTTTGTACAGACCAATAGTGACTGTTATGTCTATTCAAGATTCCATTGTAATGAAATCGGGATTCGTCCGTCCATAGAATTTGTGTCAAAAAGTTCGGATCATCGTGTATCTTCACAGATATCCATGCAATGAATTCATTCTTTCGTAATCGGTGTTACGCAAATTTTGTACCAGATGAATTTTGTACGGATAAAAACCGTTATCTACTAAAATGCGTTAAACTGATGGTTTGATAATACCCGTCTCATTGGAAATTCGTTCAATTGATGCGTTAGGATGGATAGAAAGAAAAGCGAGTACAAGTGTTATTTTCCTTTCCTTTTGGGCTGGGAAAAGCACCCGTTCGAAGTTTTCGTTCCACATTCGCAAATGTTCTTGGCGATGGGGTAGCTCTTTCTGGAAATCGCTCTCTGTACAATGCCGTAGCTCTTCTCGCATTTTTCGTACACTCTCCATAAATTAGAAACATGTCTACGTATTTACTAAAAGTGTATAAAGAAGGCATACTTAATAAGTTAATTAATTTTGTCTGATTATCATTTGACATTTGTTGTCAAACTAAGTGATCGAAATTGGATACCAAAGCAATTCAACTGGTAACGAAGCAGGTGGCGAAGTAATTATTAAGCATTATTTCAAATCTCAATAAATACATAAATTCCCTAATAAACCGAAAACGGCATAAGATAGATATAGGATATGGTACATAATATTTATGTAGAATTAATAGAAGAGTTTGAAAACTAAAAAATAAACAGGGTGTTCCATTATAAAAATGAAACTTACATCTATTATCTTATTTATGTCACACCCTGTATATGTTATATTTTAATTTCAAGAATCTACTTTTAAAACGAAACACCTTTTATCTGAAACAATTTTTTTTTCGACTAACCGTTTTTGAACAAATTTGGGTAAAATAGGTCTGGGTACCCTTAGTATTATTATATATATTATATATATATATATATATATTTATATATATATATATATTATATATTTATATATATATATATATATATATATATATATATATATATATATATATATATATATATATATATATATATATATATATATATATATATATATATATATATATATATATATATATATATATTATAGTTATTAATTATTATGAAATAATTTTAAAAGACTTATACACTAGCTAAACACATTTTATAAACTTAAGAAAAATAATATAGTATTTGTATTGTTATGTCTAACAATCGTGAAATTTCCTAAAGGGTTTTTTTTGTATTAATGGCAATGTAAAATTTTTGGAGAAAAACAAATTTTAAGTGAAACGCAAAGTATAAAAATATTCAGGAGTAAAAATTGATTTACGATGTTGCTAAAAATAGTACATTGTTTAAACG
Organism: Listronotus oregonensis; assembly: GCA_019359885.1. Classification (NCBI taxonomy): domain Eukaryota; kingdom Metazoa; phylum Arthropoda; class Insecta; order Coleoptera; family Curculionidae; genus Listronotus; species Listronotus oregonensis. The sequence continues at coordinate 134,842 of JAHBCN010002558.1, forward strand.
TTGTGATGCTCTTAAAGAAAATTTTCTCTGTTATTTAAATATGTTTAAAAGTTTAGATCCTACACAAATAAGACAAATAACTATTTAACCGACAAGGGTATTAATAAGGGTGATTTAAGGAGCTAGCCCAGCGTTAAGGGTTGAGATCATTAATTGCCAATTAATGCCCAAGTTCGTTTTAATATTTTTTCGGCGATCGTTTTGTTTTAATTTGATTGTAAAAATCATAATTTTTCTTCTTGAATATTTTTTAAGATGTATTTCAGTTTTGGGCAAAGAACTTGACAGATGTTTTAAAGGTTGTAATTTAAATGATAAGGTTATAAATAGAATAAATATCTAATTTTGTGTATTTTTAGTTGCCGATTCTAGATTATTAGAAAACCATGCAGTAATGAGGGCTATTAATGCGTCATAAATAAACGATCGCCGAAAATAGCTATTTAACCAACAAGGGTAATAATAGGGGCCATTAATAAACGGGACCATTTAACCTGCGAGCCTTGCGAGTGCGTTAAAGTTGAGATCATTAATCGCCCATTATTGCCCGAGTTAGTTAATATATTTTTTTGGTGACCATTTTTTTATATTGTGGAATCATAGTATTTCTTAAATTTTTTTCAGGATGTATTTCAATTTTAGGCAACCAACTTGACATGTTCTTTCATAACTGTTATTTAAGTGACAGGGTTATAAATAGAGTTATTGTTTTGTTTTGTGTATGTTTGGTTGCCTATACTATAATCGTTGATTAATAGAAAATCATGCATTATAACTGATTTTGTATACGTTAATATTACTTATAAAGAAAGGATCGCCGAAAAAGTATTTTAACTGCAAAAAATGTTATCGTACAATCACAAGCATGAACTTTTTCATACCGTAACCTGTTATTTGTATTTTTAAAGTTTTTCTTTAATAAAAACACTTTTAATAAAATGTTTATGTTTTAATTATACATTTTTTTTGATTTTCATGCGTGATGATGTCATCAATATTATGTTTATCTGCCTAAATATTTAGAGCAGAGTAATAATTTTGTGAAAAAACCGGTATTTAATATATTCATTAGTTTCCTGCTCCATTGAACCAACATACCTCAAGCTCGGCTTGGTCACCATATTGCAACCTAATCGCAATAGGGGGTATATCTTTTAAACACACATTTGGCAATGTCTTAATGGGGTATTCTAGTGTAGAGGCATGGATTTGAGGTGTTTTTTGGGGTGATAAAAATGAAAAACAAAAAATATTTTTACTATCCATTTTTTAACAAGATATTTATTAATGTTTTAAGAATACATAAAAAAGTCGAAAATACAAAACTCAAAATGCTATAAGTTGTTGAGTGGGGGGTTCAAAAAAAAATGTCGCGCCAAGTTTGCTACGATTGCAAATTTCCTAATGACCTAAAAAAAAATAAAAAAGATTACTAATTTAGATTAGTGGTGCTATCGTAAAAACTAAGACAAAAAAATTTTTGCTAAATTACGGCCGTCGGAAAAAATTATACATTTTTCTGTTTTTTTTTACTTTTCTGAAGTTTTATTATGTAATAATTATTTTGTAATAATAATAGTTAGTGCGATAGATACCAAATTTCAAGTAGATCGGTTTAGTAAAACTTGAGAAATCATGACAAACTTTTTTAAAAATGTAGTTTTGAGAAAAACGCGTTTCGGGTAAAATTACGCCCAGTGTCAACCATGAAATGACATCTCATACTTACATTTATTCAATCAGCGATTCCTGCTCCATACATTTGGCCTTCCTTTACTTCAAAAAAAAGCAAAAAAAAGTTTAAGAGTGTATAAGGTTTTACGACCGAGGGGGTCTTGTTCGATTCGTTACAGCCGAGCCAGTTTAGAAGTCGCGTCACTAAAATGACTCTATATCTCTGGAAATAATTGAAATTTTAACAAATTATTTTAAGGATATACATATTTTTAAAAGGTTAAGCTTTGAAAATATAAAAAAAATCGATTTTTTCAAATTTCTACACCAGAGTCATCCACCAATCGCGTAACTCTATTTACAGGGGTGGGTAAAAAAAGCATGAAAAATGCGCTACGTGGTTTATGGATGGCGCCTTTAGTCTTCTAATTTATCGGGACTTTACGCACCTGTGATTAGCATCCGACTTTTTCTGAGCAGCTAATCTATCGGTGAATTTTGAAAATGGGTTTACCGATCCATGAACTCTATAGGAGCCGGTTTGCCGTAAGCTTACCCGATGGGGGCAAGATTTAATTTGGTTATTAGGCGGTAGAATAACCAGGGCGGTCTTTTACCTATTGGGGGTCCTAGGCCCTTTAGGAGAATGATTTATTAATGCAGGCAAAAATAATGCTTATTTATCTATTCTTTTTGCCTGCATTAATAAATTATTCGCTTTTAGGTGTAGGTTTGTTTTGTATAATCTCATCATAAAAAAAAACATATTCTACTATCAACTTTAATATTAGTTAACCGTTGGGGTACTTGCCCAGAGTGCCCAGTGGGAAAGACGGGCTTGAGAACAAGTGATTATAGTGAATCCACTGCAACGTCACGAGCCAAAATAGTTTTATACCTTCAAAACTAGTAGAAACTACCTGAAAATGTTAATATACCGCGTGATCCCCAAAACTGCTAGTTAAAGTCCTTGTTAATATTAAATGTATTAAAATAACATTTTCAGAAGATGAATTAACAGAGACATTAAAATGAGCAATTTTCGTTTATATTTAGTCTACAGATTAAGTTCTACCTTCAGAGCAAGGTATGTTGAGAACAAAGGCATACGATTTTTTCCACATTTAATAACCTTAGATAACAGGAAAGAGATCGAACTATTAACACTTATGTAAAATAAGTCCATCTCGACCTTTTAAACTACGAAGATCTAAAATTAAACCAAGTTCTGTTCACAGTTTTCTTTCACCCTTTTTGACTTGGCAAGTTTTTTACTGATTCATCTGTATTATTGAAAAAAGAAAATTTATTAGTACAGACAGATCAGTTAAATAGTGCCAAGTCAAAATTGTCAAAAAGAAGTGAAACAAAATTGTGGACAGAACTGAAACTAATTTTAGATCTCAGTACCTTAAGAGACCGAGATTTTAGAATAGGAACTTGGCCCTTATTTTACATAAGTGTTTCTGTAAGCTACTGTAAAGAAAGGTAAACTTTTTATCATAATTTATAATGCAAGATTACATGCTTATAGGGGCATTCCTCAAAAGTTTATTTTTTTTTAAGAAGTAGTTATGTTAAAAGTTTCTTTTTTTAACTAAGTAGCCATGCCTAAAGCAAGTTTAGGTCAAGCCATTCAAGATTTGCTGGCGACTGAAACTCGAAAATTCTTTATTTAATTAAAATATTTATTTAACTCTTTGGAAGCTTGGAGGCCCCGGAGTTTTGCCCCGCCTAGCCCTCTGACAGCTACGCCAATGTTTGTAACATTTAAAAATCGTTTATTTCCTACGTTACAACGACTTTCACACTTTACAATGTTAACTCCATCATTTAACTAACATAAGTTACTAACTACGGTGCCTGCGGTCTTCTATACCGGCGTTACCGGTTCTAAACATATCTAGAAAAATCTTCATATTTCGTCTTATAAAATACTAGAACTTTCTTATATGTGATGTAAAAAGTAGCAGCACTAAAAAATAAAATTGAACCCAAAATGCTCAAATACATTTAGAGTTACGGATTCATAGTACAAAGGATAATCTGAATCCGAATAAAAAAAAATTGACCTATCTGATGAATCCTCGTTGTTGGCAATAACCAGTGGCCCTATTTTCATAATACTAAAACATTCTCCGTGCGAAAGACATCTTGAATTACTTTTTCTGTATGTTCGAAATAGTTTTCCCAATGTTCATTAGGTATACTTTTAATTTTTTTTTCGAAGTGATTAAAACTTTTGAGAGAGAATTATTTGTTTTTTTAATGTGTTCCTAATATTTTTGTTTTGCTTTTGACCGTACCATTTCGATTTCAATTAGATTTAAATGACAATGTTAGTGAGGTAATCGTAAATCTCCATGGCCAAAACTTTCTGCATAATTATCCAAAATGATATTTTTTCGGGTATTTTACTTTTACAAGCAATTTTCCATACGTTATTCTTTGGAAAATTTTGATCTACAACTACTCCCATATTTAAAAGCCATTCCAAAAGTCTCTTTTTGGACCAGGGTTTTTGAAAAATGTGTTCTTTTACCTGACTATGGTTCCTTGCACTGCCCAATGTGCTAAGGGATGTTTCCTCTAAATTAAGCAGTCTTAAAACCAGTTATCATAATTCATGTTATCATAGTCCCCTGTTGTTGTGGGATGCATTTTCTACAAAACCCTTTTTTTCCGACACGAAAAATAACAAATCTTGACTCGTTCCCCGTCTTCTTGCACTGCGGTAATTTAAAACCATCTCGCCAAACTCTTCTATCACAGTTTTTACTAAAAACCTAAGTCGTAAAATATACTGGTTTGTAAAGATTTTCCTGCTATTTTCTGTTAGAATAGAATAGAATAGAATAGATTTATTGCATGTTGTACAAATTACAAGTTTGTTTACACATGTCAACTAAAATTTTATATATGTTACCTTTAAGTTATTTTACAAGAATACCTTTTACACGTTTTATAACATATTATAATAAAATAATTAAATTTAATCATACATTTATCCAAAAATAATATCCTCTTAAAACGTACATACGTCTGGCAGCTTTATAAGAAACACTCTAATGTTCTTCCTTTTATATGCAAAATCTATTCATTTTAGTGATCCATTTTCTAATTGTGACGCGCAAACGGAAAATTCGTGAAATTATTCCTCTTTTTTGTTTTTTGGCTTATGGCTTTAGCCATACAGCCAGTCTCGGGGTGTAAATTTATTTATAAAAATTATTTATATTTTATTTCTTGTTATAGAAAAATTATTAAATTTTCCTTAGTTGTGGGACATTAAGGACATTAACACAAGGATACAATCTTCACGCCATAGGCTCCTTCAATGTATATAAAACTGTATGGGTGGTAAAATTTTTTCGTGTAAAGTTTATAAATTATATAAAGAATGTAATTAGGCATTCCGGGAACAAATTTAATTTAACTGCTGCTACTCTTTGCGTCATACCTTTTGTTATACATTGCGTCTGTAGATGTAGATTTGGATGGACTTTCTTAATTTTATACTGTACTTTTTGCAATTTTTAAGGGTTCGGATGCTTTTTTATTACTTCTTGATGGCTATTATCCTTTTAAAAGCATTCCACAACATAAAGAATTTTTTTGCCAAATAGGAAATTAGCTTTATTTTGACAATATATCTGTGGCACAAAAATTTAATTTGAATTTTTTTGAATGTGTCAAAGTCACTTTTTTGTGGTAATTTTTTGTTGAATATTGTTCGGTTAAGTTAGAAAAAGAAAAAAGTTTCCGCTGGGGTAGTATTTTCTGAGTAGTATATTGACTACGTGTACAAAAAAGAAGGGAATTGTTCAAATTCTCCGATTTCAACCAAATTTGTATACGGGCGTTGATTACGAATCTGCAAAAATTTTTCGGCAACGTTGTTTACGAGAATATTATCAAAATTTAAAAAATCAAACTAACCTAATTTTCACTATATTCCCCTTCTTCTTGTACACAATTCTTGATTGTTACACTAAAGTGGCACACTATATTTTATAAACACCCTTTAAAACCTTGTATTTTTATTTATTTTACACCTTTTTTCCATTAAATTGCGAACTCTCAAGTTCAAAGGCAGCAGTCACAATTGTTTACAAAAAGCCTAGTGTATACATGGTTGCCTACACGTTGCGGCGTGTGAAAGTGGAGGTTTGCAATTAAATGGGAAAAAAATGTAAAATTAATATAAAAACAAGTTTCTAAAAGGTGTTTGTGAAATATTGTGTACCAATTTGGTGTAAAAATCAAGAATTCTGTGCAAAAAGAAGGAGGAATAGTGTAAATAAGGTTAGTTTGATTTTCAACTTTGATGATGAATATCTCGAAAACGAAACGTTGCCGAAAAAATTTTTTTTTCAGATTCGTAATCAGCGCCCCAAAAACCCCCGTATACTAAATTTGGTCAAAATCGGAGAGGAGGCAACTTTCGAGACAATTACCGAAAAGGCTACTCTTAACTAGGGTTGGTAAACTTTAAAACATGGATACCAATTCTCATCATTAAATCTCCTGCGCCGCAAGGTTTGTTTAAAAAAATGGCCTGTGAATAGATCGATAAGTTGGAATTAAATTGCTCCATGCAAAGAATGTATGAGCGTTAATTGTAAAAACGCTCATGTAACTGAATTATCAGAATATGCCCAAAGATATGCTGACAAAGAATTGGATACTCATATTGAAAAGGTTTTATATAATTTCATTCTTTAAATAGGTAAATATAAAAAGTTCAGCAATTAGGTAGAGGTTTCCTATGATGAAGAATTTAATTTATATTTTATTTTTCAATCTTGCAAAAGTTTAAAAATAATGTTATAATATGTATAAAAAATAGTTTGTTTATTTTGCATAAACAAATACTTGGTATAACAGTGAAAAGGTGGCAATAATAGGGGGGAGTTTATTGATAAAATTTTAAAATTTATTGTAAATATTTGAATTTTTTTAAATATGTGTTACTATTATATCCTGCACACTTTTCCCAGGCACCATTTTAAAAATCGTAAAATGGGCTCATTTTTTAAATTATATCGCATCTACAAAAATTGACAAGGAAAAAAGTTATAGGGCTAATTGTAAGTTTGAAATACAATATTTAAAACTAGAAAAAAAAACGATGTAGTACCCAACTTTGAAAAATCATATCTCGGTTGCTACAAATTCTAAATTTTTTTACCAGAAACAGTTTTAAAGAACATGATAACAGCTTTATACATACCTAAATTTACGTGGAAAAAAGTTAAGGGGTAAAATAAAAAAAAATGCATTGTTTTCGTCTTTTTTTGCTTCGTTTTTTAAATATATTTTTGTCAATGATTTGTTTTTTTGGGTTTTAGAAGATGACATTTTAATGGAAAGTTTTATTTTAAATAACTTTTGTGTTAACGAACGTGTACAAAAAGTGCATAGAGTTTTTATTAAAATAAAAAAACTAAAAAGTGGACTGATTCACCGCTATCTCAAAAATGCACCTCTTTAAATGGTAGCATTTGGTTTTTTCATGTTTTAGGGTCAATTGAAAATATGAAACAATAAAACCCCTTTAACATTATAGTTCCTTCTAAAGTACAGAATCATCATAGCCTATTATTTGTTCTTTCGGAATCACAGCATATTACGGCCTAATATGGTCCAATCTGGCCTAGTAATGCTTATTTAAATAAATTATTTTTTGCAAATCTTACGTTTTAATATATGGTTAAAAAAAAAATTTAAGCCAAATCTGATATGCTAAAAAAACATGCTGGCACGATTTACTAACTTTCTGTACGTGGGTCGGACCCTCCAAACATTCTATATAACTTAAACACACTTTATTCACTGCTTTACAGTATCACAACTCTTTTTGATCTTAACTCTCTCACCAGCTCTCACTATTATATAACAAACTACAGATGACCGCGGTCCTTATATACCAACGCAATCGTTTCTAAACATTTCTAAAATAATGTTCATATTATGTCCTATAAAATACTAGATCCATCCTTACCTAGGTTAGGTTTAAAGTGAGTGGGCATGGTGGGCATAACATCAGACTTCTAATAAATCTGATGATTCTATTGGGAGAGAGATCTTTCACTTCCCCCAACAACAATGTGTCATTGCCGAGAATTGCAAATCTGAGTCGTGCCACCCGTGCCACTGCTGGACTCGAACACATTATGCGTTCTGCCGATTCATCCTCCTCCATGCACATGCGGCACTCGGCGTCTTCCGCTAGGGCTAGGCCGATCTTGTGCATGTGGTATTTTAAGCGTAGTTCATATGCTTGCGAAATGCGATTTGCGAATTGCGAAACTTGTTCTGATTGGTCGATTTCAAATGTGTCAATTGTAGGAGCTCTTATTCTTAGTTTTGCGATTCGCAATTTTAAAATCTAGGGGCGGAAAAATTGACGGATTCTTATTGGTCGACTTAAAGTATGTCAGTTGTTCAAGAGGTTAATGTCACTTTTTTGCGTTTCGTAATATTTGAAATGTGAGAAGCGGGAAAATTGGCTTTAATTTAAGATTTTGCGAATTCCCAAAATTGAATATCACGAGCATGCGTATTGATATAGATACTCGTTTGATTTGGCGTTGCTCAAAGATTTAAGTTACTACGGTTCAATTCCTGGGACCATGTAATATATATATATATATATATATATATATATATATATATATATATATATATATATATATATATATATATATATATATTTTAATTTATTATAATTATTAATTATATATATATATTTAATATATTTATATTATAATGTTAGTTTTTTCCTTTTGGAGCAGGGGTTTTTCGCCCCGTCGAACGCACCGCTATGTTTAACTGGTGTCAGATGATTGACACACCAGTCAATCTTCTGACACCAGTTAGACAGCATTGAAAATGCCAAGTGCGATCTTGGCGAAACGTCTGCAAACTTCCGCAAGGAAAACTAATGACAAACGGATATACTCCCGGAATGAAAACTAATATATATATATATATATATATATATATATATATATATATATATATATATATATATATATATATATATATATATATATATATATATATATATATATATATATATATATATATATATATATATATATATATATATATATATACCAAGGCCTTGGCCGCATCAAAACACCGCTTCTTATGAGAGCGGGACGAGGAATAAAGTGGGGATCGTTGTGTGCTTTTAAAGTTCTAAAATAAAGAAAACTAGGGTGTTTTTTTTCGATAAAATCATAATCTTATAGGATTAAAGCGATCCTTTATTTCATGACAACCTATCATTCTCTCATAAGTTTTAATAGTACATATGCAGTTGTGATTTCAAGTAAAAATAAAATAAAAAGTTTAAAGTTTCCGACCAATGAGCACGTAGAAGCGAGAGGGAAAGATTATACTGTAATTCTTCTGTCGCTCTCGCTTGCTGCCTAGTAGCAGCTTTCATAAGTATATGCTCAAAGGTTAAAATAAGTTGTGATCTTTAATGTAATTTCTTTTTTTATTTTATTTATTTCCTATAAAGACTTTATGGGAATTAAGTATATTCTATTTTTTGTTGTTGTTTGTTTTAATAAATCCACCTTATAAGATGCAATTATGAAGGTCAGTAAATGCAATAGCCCTTCTTCACCAGTAAAAATTTTCAACTTAATCCATATTATTCACTGACGACCAAAGCATTATAAATGTTTATTAAAACAATACACAGAGAAAAACCTAGCATAAGATACAATATTGTTAAAAAAAATTAATTATAAATAACACAAAAAAGTTTTAAAGAAGGGAAATTAATTAAAACGTCAATACAGAACGTCAATACTTCCATTTTGCATCTTGCCAACAGTTCCAGCACTAAATCCCTAAAAAATTCGCAGTCGCAGCACTATGAAATACCAAAAAAAACCGGCGGAAAAATTTTGCGAATTTGTAATTCGTAAATCGCATTTCGCAAGCTTATGAACTACGCTTTAATCTGCTGTGTTCCGGGCTTAAAGGCCTTCGAGTGTCTGAGACCCCAGTTCATGTCAGTACCGAAGATTTTCTTTTTGTGTCAAAGCTGATATGAACTGCTTGGCCATTCTATCAGATATACCGATGACCGGTTCTGGTCCTGTAAATTTTGTCTTCGCCCCTTTTGGCAAGGAGGTCTGCGGATTCTTTACCCTCTAGGCCGGTATGTCCAGGTATCCACAGTAGGGTAACCTTGTTTCTTTGACCCAGTTTGGTCAGCGCATTTTTGCAATTCCAGACGGTTTTCGAATTGCACCGGCTGGATTCAAGGGCCTTAAGAGCTGCTTAACTATCGGAGAATATTTTAACTGTCTTACGTGTGCAGTGCTGATCAACCAGCGTTCTAGCACACATCTCAATAGCAAATACCTCCGCTTGAAATATGGTTGCAAGAGTGCCCAGGCTAAAGGAAAACTCTGCCCTCGGCCTCTGTCCATATATTCCAGCTCCAACACCGTCCTTGGTTTTGGAGCCGTTGGTGTACCAGCAGATGTCAGCCCGGAGCAGGTCGGTCGTTTTTTGACCCCAGTCCTCCCTTTGTGGGTAGACTACACTGTAGGGCCGGTTGTAGTTGGTTGCTGTAGGCATTATGTCTGAGGGCATTCCCAGTCTGTCACAGGTCAGGACGCATACGTGATCATTGGTCTTATGACTGTCACGTATAGCCAGTGCATCTGTTTTGGTCGCATGCCCCAGGATTTACCACAAATCATGCGAAATCATCTTATCAGAGTTTCCTTTAATTAGGATGACTGGATCATCTGCATAGGCCTGCAGATCGATCTCCCAGAAAGAGAGCATGGCCAGCAGGTCATCCACCAGGAGCGACCACAGCAGGGGGGATAGAACCCCTTCCTGCGGACACTTCCTGGTGGCCCTAAATCTAATCATCTCCCCCTGCATGTGGGTGGTTATGTTTCTGTTTTCCAACATGGTTCTGTTCTGATCCAGTCACATATGACCGGACTGATCCCTCTAGAAGCTGCAGCCCCATACAGGGAGTCAGGTAACGCATTGTTAAAAGCTCCTTAAATATCTAGAAATGCAGCCACCACCTCTTTGTTCCAGGGAGCTGGCAATATTTGCCATCAGGTTGTTGGGGGCTAATTCTGTTGATTTACCCATCTCGTATGCATACTGGTGTGTGTTAAAGGGGTGATCCTTGAGTGGACCATCCCTTATGTGAACATCCAGTATTTTTTCCAGACTTTTCAACAGAAAGGAGGTTAGACTTATTGGTCTTAGCGCCTTGGGGGTCAATCCATTCCGACCCAGCTTTGGTATATGCATTACCTTAGTCGCTGACCAGCTAGTATCGGCATGTAGTTCCACACTAGGCTAGCTTTTAAAAGTCCTATTGGAAAGGGTAGCATCACTTTCAGACGGACTTGTAACAGTGCTGGAAAGATGCGATCTTCACCCGGCGATTTATAGGGGAGGAATGAGCCTACTGCACCCCGTATCGCTTGTGCTGTTATTATATTGTTAGAAGTCAGCCAGTCGCTCTTCTGAGGCCGTTTTAATCGGCCAACAGGGAGATTACCTGGCTGCATATCTAGTAAGTATTAGACTTTCTGGGAAGTCAGTTTTTTGCTAGAAGCTTCTACGTCTGTCTTCTAGATTAGGTAAAGGAGCCGTCTGATCTTTCCAGTGATCCTAACTCCTGGACCGGTTCTCTAGAGAGAATCTTATGAATTCTAGTGCTGCTCGGTATGCTTGAGATACCTTCACAGAAACTTTCGCAGGATTCTCTTTTTGCCTTTCTGATTTGCTTGTTGTAGTGTGTTAGGACTGTTTTATATTCCTCCCATTTGCCTGATTGAATAACCGACAGACTTCTTTTCTCAGCCTATTCAGGTTTTTGTTCCACCAGGGAGTGTTTCTATTGTCTTCTCCTTACCTAGGAGTGCTACCATATAACTATTTATTTTGTCATAATACCGTAACAATACACTTATTTAAAAGAAAAAAAAATAGTTACTTCTCGAACCCGAAGTCTAAAAAATAATAAGTTTTAAAAGAGGGTATAAAAAGCCTCCCAATTTTCGAGCAATGTAATCAGTGGCGGCGCTAGACCAGATGTTGATGTCGGCGACATCAAGTTCGCGAGGCCTCTATTATTTCCCAGCAAAAAAAAACCGAAGCCGAAGAAAAAAGCCAAATCATAAAATAATGTATGAGTAAACGATTTTTATTATTGATAATCAGATGATAACAAAAAATACACACAGAATTTAAAATAGTCGGACTTTTCGACTTTTAGCCTCACTGATTTTTTTCAGGATTGCGTCGTGGCTAAGACCAGCCGTTATTTTAGCTTCGATTGACAGAACTGATAACGTGGATAGTCTGTCTTGACTCATCGTGCTTCTCAAATAGGTCTTTATCAATTTCAACTTTGAGAAGCTTCTCTCAGCGGAGGCTGTACTGACCGGAACTGTAAGCATGATCCTGATTGTAATGTAAACATTTGGATATATTTCTTCTAAATTATTTTCTAAAATATATTGGATGAGTTGTTTCGGGTCGTTGATAGAGTCTAGTGAATAAATTTTTAATAGCTGAAGTTCTTTATATAGTTCGAAAGGCTGTATGTCACTGTTTTCGCCTTCCCGATGTATTGTACCTAAATCATTGCAATGTTTGAGAAGATCCTCTTTTGATATAGATTTCAAATGATTGATGTCATAAATAAAACCAAATTGAGCGCTATAAATCGACAATCGGTGTCGACTATTATAGCATCTATTATGGTGTTAAAAAAGTTGACTCTGAATTGCATTTCAGGAGATTCAACTGGTTTATCAGTTTGTTCGTAACCGAACATTCGTTTTTTTTCTGGTTTTTCTTTTTTCCTTAAATTGAGACTGAATTTCGTAAGTACTTTTCTCCACAAATAATCTAGCTTCTGTTACGTTTTTTTCAAATCCAGTATCACGGAATCTCTGAATCCAGCTACAAAATGAATAGCGACTTTCAAGTTGACTTGAACCGATTGCCAAAGTTTACTTATATTGTTCACACATATTGGACGGTCATAAAGAAGAGCACACATACATTATGTTAGTGCGTGTGCTATACATAAATGCACGTATAATTTCTGTGTAAACCTATGAATGCAATTTGATAAATGATAAATGAAAATACATATGTACCTACAACCAATTTCACCCAAAACCTACAGGTATTGTGTCGGGCAGTGTCTGTGAAAACGCTCATTCGGGTGAAACATTAATTTCATAGTATTGCCAGACAGACGATTCTGAATACCCTCAATAATACTTCCTTCCATAATGCACGTGTTTGAAACTAATAAAAGTGAATATTATCATAGTTTTTTTCCGAATTGTTCGGGGCGAGATTGGCGAAATTAAAATAAATATAGTTAATTTGTAAAACTTTTTTGCGAGGCCCCCTCAGGCGCGAGGCAGTCGGCGATGGCCGACTGCCTCGCGCAGTGTTTGTAACAAATCCTCCGAAACGGATTGACCGATTTTCAGGAAATTTTGTGTATATATTCATTAGGTCTGAGAATAGGACGTAAACTATTTTTCATGCCTCTAAGGGTAATCCAAACCATTTTGTTTTTTAATTTTTGGACAATTTTTTTTATTTATTTTTTTTTTTGATTCTGGGTTAAAAAATATATACAACCCTAAATTTTCACTCTTCCACCACAAACTCCCATATTTTAATAGCGATAATAAGGAATGAGAACGAAGCCGGTCTTCTGTCTGTCTCTTTTATTGTTCAGTTCTATGAATTTATAATAGATGACGGTAGAAGTAAATTCATCGATACAACTCTGTAACATCATTTGATATTTCATAATCATAGTTAAAACAGCACAACGTCTGTCGGGTCAACTAGTATCTTTATAAGTAGTAAAGTAATCAACTGTTACATGTCCGCTGGGTCACACGATACATTTATTTTTCTTTTAAACCTTTTATATTATTTACCCCGTAAGCAGAAATGAATTTGAATTTAAAGCTAACTTTAAACACATCTCTAGAATCATCGGATTCAGGCAAACTACCTCAAATTGTAGGGTATTAATCTCGGCTATAATCGCTTACAAATGACAGTACTTGGTAATAATTTTGACATAAATTTTATAAATAAAATATCATATCCAAAGTCAACCATACCCGCCCAAATGCCGATTTCGTTTGGTTTTAATTGGTTGAACCCCTAAATTCGAATAATACCTATAGTTCTATAGAGAAGATTGCATTAAAAATATATACCTTAAGTTCTCGTTTTCTCATAAAAACATCACAAAGGGCTCTTAGAACCTATCCAGGAATTTTAGGTGAATTCGGCATTGGCTTCTCTAGAATTTTCAAAATGTTTTATCCTAAAGGTTAGTCATGGGACCCACACCAAATATATACCAGATGCTATTGGCTTTAAGGAAAACACGTTGGTAAAAAAAATAATTTTAAAAATTGCAAAAAAAAATAATTTTTTGTTGGTGCTTCCCAAGGAAGAATCAAACTTTCAAAAACAAATCCCCTACTTGTATTTTTTTTACGTGAATTTATACAAATTTTATTGTCACATCCTAAATTTCGCAAAAATATATCCATTTTTCTTGGCATTTGAAAGATTTAAATAAGAAAATTGTTAAGAGAAAAAAATTTAACTAGCTATGGTTTTTGGGAAAACATAATTTTGCCTTGGACCATAAAATTTAATCAAATTCACGAAAAAAAATATAAATAGAGGATTTGCTTTTGAAAGTCTAATTTTTCCTTGGGGAGCACCAAAAAAATTAACTTTTTACGCAAATTTCAAATTATTTTTTTTTTACCAAAGTGTTCTCCTTGAAGAAAATAAAAGAAGGTATATACGAGTATTTGAGGTAAATCCCATATCTCGGTTTTTAGATAAGGAATTTTAAAAATCCTAGAGACGTCAAGTCTCTATGATTTTTTTTTAATTACAAGATGTACATTTTAAAAACAACTTTTCCGGGTTTATAATCCGTCCATTTCCAATTAAGAAAAATACGTAGTAAGTAACCATGGTTACTGACTTTTTGAACCGATGGAATACAGTTTTTGTTGTTGTAACCATGGTTAGTTACTTTTTGAACCAATGGAATACATTTTTTGTTGTTGTAACCATGGTTACTGACTCTTTGAACCAATGCGATACATTTTTGGTTTAGGTGTTTTTCGGAATTGAAAATAAGTAGGTTATGGAATGTGATCAGTAATACAACTCTGCTGAATTATGTTTTAATGATGAGATTATCTCAAAGAATTTGTATTTGATTAATCAATGCGAATAAACGTCATATACTCGCTCACTCACTTAATCACTCAAAAGTTCTTTGGAAAATATCCTGGACAGAAAACTACAAAGAACTCCTGTTCAGCTAGTTATTAAAAAATACTTGCATACTTGCAACCCTAATTTACTATTTGTAACGGTCCATTAAAGCAATTATTTGCAGAGGCGACAGAGCAAGCAAAACAGTTGGATGTTACAATAAATTCCCCACGTACAATTTTGGGGCAAACAAACAGGTCCAATTATGAGGCGAAATCGGTAAGTAAGTAATTTCGGAAATCAATATACATCTCCGGAAGTACTCGACCTCTTTCATTTGGTAGTTTTTTACCTATCCCAATTGACAGGAATTTAGATATCGATATTGTAAAAGTGATAAAAGCGTTTCACATGCACCGCCAGTTCATTAGCGATAATTAATCTACAGGTTTAAATGAATACCGACTCTGGATGACCAAATGGAAAAGAGAATCATCTGAAAATAATTTGGTCAGTCGATAGGTAATCTTTTAAAAATTTTGGGTACACTCCTGGTCAGCGTTAGCTATACCGCGGAAAGATCGTTTTCGACTTTCCGTAGGATCAAATTTTGGTGGCGCGCCTCAATGACACAGCAAACATTATCGGGGCTAGCTCTCTTAAATTTACATAGAGATGTGGTTAGTTAGTTTTCGCAAAAAAGAAGCGTAAGCTTGAATTTTTAATTTAAGCATATATCTATATTATGTAGTGTAGATAAATTCTTAAATTACAAATTAAAATTGTATATTTAAGAGGACCAGCCCCGATAACCTTTATACCAAACTTGAATTTGTAATTTAAAAATTTGCCTATACTATATATGGTAGATAAATAAATAAATTAAAAATTAATTCAAGCTTACCCCTTAAGCTTCCTAAAGGAATCATGGCCCCGATTCTGTAAGCAAATTTTCTAACATTCCTTTTCTTTATCTCTTTCGAGACAGTGACAAACCTAATAAGTTACCTTTAAGCAACAAGGACATGTAATCCTTATTTTGACTTTCCCTTTCCTTATATTTTTACAGAATCCCAGCTCATATGCCTATTGGAAATAAAAATTTGGATTTCTTATAAAGTTGCGTCTGCGTATGCTAACCTTGTATGGGAAGTTGAATTTTTTTTTATTTCCGGTATATGGTTTCTTTGGAAAAGTTGCTCAGATTGATGGTCTAAACTTCATACCATGCTGAAGGATTCGTAATTCCATCAACAAAAGTAAAAGCTATATTTTGATAAAAATGATTTTTAAATGATATGAACAATTTAAATATTTTATACAGAATACTACATTTTAGGTAACATGGCTATATTAAAAATAAAACAGGCACCTTTGTGAAGCCAACATAGTTGCTAGTTTTGAAATTAAAAGTATTATTTGTTACATCTTAGTGTAAGCGAAATTGAAGTAATTGATAAAGGTATTAGATTTTATATGAGTGTATTTTAGTTTGTAACTTTGAGAGCATGAAAATGCAATTGAAAATATTATTTCTAAGTGGTATTGATTATTATATGTAGTTTATATATATATATATTAATATATATATATATATATATATATATATATATATATATATATATATATATATATATATATATATATATATATATATATATATATATATATTTATTTGTCTGTCCACGTGATTCTGAAGTTATGGCTTAAAATCATGAAATTTGGCACAGTGGTAGTCTTTAGCAGTGGCTAGAACCTAACGAAGCCCGTTTTTTGAATTTCGCCCCCGGGACAAAAACAGGAGCAAAAGTGTTTTTTTACCGTTAGCCGTACGGAAGGCGTCTTACGGAGACAGAGGCTACTTAATATTGTCTCTCGCCTGGCGGAGACAGGCTTTTCATCTAGTTAAATATAATTAGGTATGTAAATAAATTAATAGTAAAAAAAATAAAAACAAGGTTTTATTTACATGTTCTAAAAAGAAAAAATAAATTTAAATTAAATTAAACCCATCAATTTATTACATTACACAATTTATATGATATAAAATCTTGTCGCGAGATTTATCTATTTTATAAAAAAACATATATTTTTTTTTAAATTACTTATATCAAGATTAAGTTACATATTTTATTCTTCTTTATCTACACAGGTTAATCTTGTGACAAGCTTTTATATCATATAGGTTGTGTAATGTAATAAATTGATGGGTTTGATTTAATTCAAAGTTTTTTTTCTTCTTTTCAAAGCATGTAAACATAAGCTTGTTTTATTTTTTAGTTATCGCTGGACATGTTTCAAGTTTGTTCACCACCAATCTATCCCTAACCTTTGCCGTGTTATAACTTATTAAGATTGGTATGGCGCCCATTTTGTTTTTAGTCATTTTGATTTTTCCCCTGGAAGCTTTTTATATAAACACATAATAATTTTGCAAAGTTTTGGGAACACAACTTAAAGAGTACAGTCTTCACACTTGTGTAAATCAGTCAAAAAACGCATATTTAATTTCACAGGCCTACCAAAAAAACAAGTGGTGTGTGATGGGTGTCGGACTAAGATTTTCTGTCGTTTTTTTTTCGCTGAACACGAATCTGATGAAGTCAAAACTGGGAGTCAAACAGCAAAAAATTAAGAAAACCCCAAAAAACCGACACGGTACATTTACCGGCAGAAACATGTTACCACGGAATGTTTGGACTACGACTATAGGTTTATTCCAGGACGTCGAAAAACCGTTACCGAACGATCACGCTCGTGCGCTGTGCGTTCCAACAGAGACGTGACGGTTATCGGACGATCCTGTTTGTGTACCAACAAAACTTGGGATCGTTTATGTTACGGTTTCAGAACGGTAATTCCGATACATGGCCTAAATTGAAAACTGTTTGGGTTGACTTGCGCATTGAGCATCTTGGCACTGGATTTTTGATTATTAATAGCTGTTTTAACTTGCATCTTCATATGTTTACTGTGATTTAGCGACTAGCGTGCATCGTGCTTTAGCATTTCCTATTTCCTCGCTTGTTTAATCATTCAAAAGCATTAATTTTTACACCTCCTAAGTCCATCATTAAATTTAATTATCTTTAAAGATAGAGTGACGATATTATGAGTGATATTTGCTAACTTTGCTCACAAAAATAATAAGTAGAAAAGTAGGGTTATATTTTTAAAACAAAAAATTCAGACATTTGAAATTTTGATTTGACAGTCCCGAAAACGATCCGCAAAGCGATCCAACGTTTGTTACTTTTCGTACCGTCACGAAACTATTTTAAGTCCGCGTATGCGTCGAAGTGCACCAAAAAACAGTCCAAAAACGATTTCGAAACGATACCGGATGCTTGTTGGAACAAACCTTTATAAGAGATACAAAAAATTTCATGGAACAAAAACCAGAGCTTTTCAAATTGTCTATAAAAAAGTTCTAAAAATATTTTTAATAAGATAAATAATAAACGAAAATGTAATTTTGACAAAAAATTTCAGTTCAAAATAGGATTTTTTTTATTAATGTGATTTTTGGCTTTTTTAATAATAAATCATGTATTTTGTTCATTTAAATTCCAAATCACTAAAAATTTACAGAAAAAATCCAAAAATAATAAAATAATAATTTTCACATTTTTTCCAGGAGTATACCTTGAAAAAATCCTGAAAATTCGGTTTTTTAATTATAACTCGAAAAATATTGTATTTAGACAAAAAGATTATAAAACTTTAATTAAAGGTCTTTTAAAAATACATAGTTTATGTCATATAAAGTTTCGTGTCTCTTTTATAGTTTTTAAGATATTGACGTTTTAAATTAAAAAAAATCAATATCTGAAATTACGCCTTTTCTCGATTATTTGCTGTTTGACCCCGAATTTTGACTTAAGATCCGTGTTCAGCGGATAAAATACTGCTGAAAATCCTAGTTCGACACCCAGCACACACCGACACACCACTTATTTTTTTTTATGGGCCTGTGTTTTGAGTAGCTTTTGTGATTACTTAGACGGGAGACATTAAATTTTAGTACTACAAGAAGCTATCTATATACTCACATAATAATTCTGTTAAGTTTTGGGAGCGCAATTCAAAGCGTACAGTGTACAGTGTTCTGGTTACTGGTTAGTTCTGGTTAGTTTTAGAATTGTATAGAAACCGCCAAAAAGGCATCTTTTATTTTTAATAGCTTTTGTGATTACTTGAACTGGAGACGTTAAGTTTTAGTACTACAAAAAGCTTTCTTTATAAGCATTCAATTCTACAAAGTTTTGGGAACGCAACCCGGAGCGTACAGTTTTCATACTTATTCCTATCCTATAGAAACCGCCATATATATAAATAGCTTTTTGTGATTACTTGGACGGGAGACATTACGTTTGAGTATCAGCAGAAGCTTCCTTTAATATCACCAGTGGCGTTTATAAAGGGAGGCCCTCCCAGTTTTTGAAACTATTTTAAATTATTTTGGGTTAGGTATATCTTAATTTTTTAGCCATATTATTTTAGTTAATTTTTAACTTAAGTAGTTGGGTCTCCCACATTTTATAGTCAATATACGCCACTGCCACATACAGGGCCCGCTCCAGCCTTTCGGCCATCCTGGGCAAAAATAAGATGTTTCGCCCCAGAAATTAATTTGGAGGTAAAGGAAACGGGTATTGAATTATGTTAAAAAAATAAATAAGATTTCAAATACAAAATACACACAGTTTTATGGTTTTTATATTAAAAACAAAAAACATGAGCTACATGCAAATTAACAAAAAACTTTTTTGCGAACTTTCAACTCATTTAGTAAAGGCGCTAAAGTTTCCTGAACCATTTAAATTGTTAAAAAATTATATAACAATTGGATTATTGGCACAAAATTATTGGATTATTGCCTCAATTTATTGTAAGGTAAAATGGGGTATTACCGGCCTAGTAAACGAAATTTTAGGTTTACCTACTAAGATTATTAAAAACATTGCCTATTTTGTATAAATTTAATGTTTCTTAGGTAAATTAAAGAGTTCTTTATCGATTTAAATAAAAATAATAAAAATTTAGTTGTTTTGTTTAAAAAACACAAAAATCTTTAATAATGTTTCACTTTTTGCCGTTACCGGCCTACGAAAAATCTTTTTATCTAACGCCGGCCTAAGCTTAATCTAATAACGGCTTACCAGAAATTATTGTATCTTATTTTATGACGAGAAAGTTAAACAAATAGACAGGGTGGTTAAGGCCATTTCCAGTGACTTCCAATTTTTTCCATAGCTTTTATGTAGAACGAGTTTAATTTGCTGTTCTGTACTGGAAAATATTTTTGCACATATTTAAAGATAACATAGTCTCCTTTTTTTTAAACTATTTGTTGAATTTTCTTTTATTTCAAGACTATTATTTTAATTTATTTTTTCCATTTCTTTTTTTTTCTGTTTTATTGTCAGTCAATCCCATAAAAACACTCTCCGTCTCCTTTTCTAAACCTTCCGCGAAACTGTTTGAATTAACTTTTTTTTATTATTTTTATTTTCACTATTTTCAAAAGCCTTCCGTTTTCCTTTTTCTAGATCTACTCGTTTTTTTTTAGTTCTTTTTCCTCTTTTTCGAATTGAATTCTTCGTTGATACTTAATAAACTCCTCTGATATTGCGACGATTGGCGATATTTTTTTTGTTATTAGCTTTTTAGATAAATTTTGTTTTTTCTTTTGGAAAAAAAAGCGATTTTAAATGGCGTTGAAAATTTTGGAGGTGTTACTACATAATCAGATATATTTTCTTTGTTGCTACTATCTCCTTTATTTTCTGGTTTTGTTGAATCTGGAGGCGTTTTTAAGCAATCAGGACTTTGTCACAGCACTTCTAATTGCTTTTTATGCGAAAAAAAGTATTTTTTTATAGGCTTCTAAATCAGTTTTGTTTTAATCGAATATTTCTTTTTCGTTTTCATTCACTAGTTGTTTCTCAGTTTAATTAAGAATACTTAGAGTTTCAGTGCTTGTTACATTATTTAGAGATACTGATGGATTTAAATATTTAACAGAATTAAAATCTTTAAGAAAACTTGGGTCTTCAGCAAGATGTACGTTTTCGGACGGATCAATGCAATTCAGACTTTCAGAGGGATTTGGTACATCAGAATCTATTCTGAGAATCTGAATTTAACTGTTATTAGTAGTTTCATTTTTATTGGAAATATCAAAGTTATAATGTAGCTTTTTAATTTTATATAAATAAGCAATTAAATAAATAAAAAAAATATATGCAAACTTAATTTTAAATGAATTTTTACTGCAACTTACAATATTATTTTAGATACACCTCGGCAACATAGCAGCATTAAATCTTGTTCATAAAAAACATCAAAACAAAATTTGGAAAAAATGTATACAGTTTATATGGATAACAATGTTGCCACACTGTGCAGCAGTTTCCTAAAATGATACTTGGGTTCTTATGAGGCAGTAATGAATGTATGATAAATCGTAGATTGATATATGATTGGAAAAATGTTTTACCGCCCACCCTTAGAATGCCCTCTTCTTAATAATTTTAATAAACAGTTAATATCTAAAACCAGTATTATTTTTATCCTCTTTTAACAAAAAAAAAACAATTTAATTTAAAAGAAATCTGAAATTTTCCGTAAGTCCGGCTTAATGAGCCGAAATTGCATTAAGATGAAAAATATTAACATATTACCGGCCCATTTTATTCTTGCTTATTACTCTAATTTTTGTTTTCGTAAATCTTATTCTATTAGCCAAAGTGTAAATTATCTAAATATTCTTTATTCGTGGCTCACAAACGTACTTACAATGGCATATGTTTTTGTAATTACACGCTTTTATGCTTTGTTAAACAGGAGACATATTTAACCCCTTTTAGAAAAAAACATATAAGCCGGTAATAGAAGTATTAATTTTTTTATGTACATTCTACCTTAATACGAACAAAAAGTGTTTGGCTTCTTATTACACATATTAAAAAAAGATAACTGAAAATAGTTGCTAATTATTTGCAATTCCGGCTCAATAAGCGGGTCCCAAAATATTAATCTATTACCGGCCTACTTTAATTTTGTAATTTTAGATATTTTCTCTTTAACAAATATTAAATAAAATGAGAGAAATGTTTTTAGTAAACCTTTGTAAAAAAAGTAAAATCGAAACTATATCTAGACATTTTCATTTTTACTAAATATTGGCCATACATCCTTAATACATAAAGTCAAATTACTAATCAAAACAAGAGAAAATTACGAAAGAACTCCAACATTTGACTCTTTAATACTGGCTTCTGCTTTGGCGAGTGCCAGCAACCCCTTTTTATGCGTATTTTGATGGGTGGAAAATAGTTGTATCACAGACTTCTCCGTTGTACGAATTTTTCGCGGCAAATATAAATAAGTTATGCGTAAAGTTGATGTATCTATTTAGGCCGGAAATACCTTACGATTTTGCATGAGCCGGTAATCACCCATTTTACCTTAATTAAATTAGAGTACATATTCCTTTCGAACCTTTAGCATTACAAAAGAGAGTATATACATATAACAATAGTAGAAAAAATATTTTAAGTTAACAAATGTGCTTCTGTACTCAAGTAAGAAGTTTTTTTAGCTAGGAATTTTTGCGTATTTGGTACAATTCGACATAACTAAGACAGCGCCGCGCCGCAGATCGATTTTAAAGTTTTTTATAGGTAAATTCATAATACTTAAAGATTTTATTGTTCACAAAGAAAACGGTAAATGCGTAATCGGCAAAAAATTAAAAATTAAATTACTGGCTCCCGAAGGCGGCTTTATTTATTTACGTATTATTTACTTGTTTCATATTTTATCGACATAAATGCCGCCCCAAATTTTGCCGCTCCGGGCATATGTCTGGGTCCTGGGTTGCCCTCGCCCTAAGGCGGGCCCTGGCAACACGTACATAAAACATACAACAAATATTAAAAATGTATGACGTAGGTACTGCAATTTTTTTTTATTTTTATATCTTAAAACCTACTAGTAACGATATCTATCAAAGTATAGCAATAATATTCCCTTGAAAATGGCTGCGCAGCACACTCGCACACTGCATGCTACAGCCTACCTTTCTCTTTTCTTTTTCAAAGGACTATTGAACATCCCTTTCCCGTTACATGACGTCATCTTTTAATGTCTTGCGCTCGATGAATGAAGTTAAATGAAGTCAGATTACGGGTCGGTCGTCTGTCCTACGAACAACAATGGCGATTTTAAATTGGAACAATAACATTATATTTAGAATAAAGCATGTTAAATGTATCTGAAAGACCGTGTCTCTAGTCGTCAACTGCAAGACGCAAAGTATAAATTAAGAACCTTAAAATTCGTTTATTGATCTAGTGCTGAAGATAAAGTAAATAAACTGTTTTTTCTTAATATGTTATTTAAAAAACCGATTTATTTAAAACTATTTGGGAACTTAGTGCCGTTATTTTGTATTAATTTGTTTTAATCCCATAATATGTTTATATGAAATTCGGCCAGAACTGGTTCAATGACCCTATGCATAAATATCATTCTATGCATGTAGCCAACAAACTGTTGTGAAAACTGATTCCTGTGCAGTACTAAATAATAATTTCATTAATGTAAGTATCCCTTTTTAAATGTAATGACACTGTTTTTTCTTAGGTATTTTATTTTTAGGGTAATTTTTTTAGAAATAAACGATTTACTGCATTGTAATATTTTTTAAATAGCCATTATGTTACATTGTTAATGTACTCATACTCATAGAATATACTAACATAAAAATTATTTGTTTTTGTTTACTACATGTACTAACATAAGTTATATTTTCATCTATCATTATTTGAGTACATTTATCTCGTGAAACGTCGAAACGATCAAATAAAGATGACCACTTCAAGATCAAATAAGTTTTTATATAGGTTTTTCTATCCGACAGTAAAAGCATATAAAAGTATTTTTTGCATCCTTTAAAACCGAAAAAAGAAAAAAAAATGTAAAACGTAGAAAATATTTAAGTAGGTGATAATCTTGCTTTTTGTTATTGTTTTTTTAGTTTTTAACTGATATTTGTTTACTTATCGGACCCACCACCGATTTTCTTATAATTTATTATACGGGAGTTTCTAGGGCAATCACGAATCTGAAGTTAGATTTTATCGAAAACTTCTAGTTTTTAAGTTATAACGCCCTAATCAAACCTAACCTCAAAAATGCACAAACTTTTCTAATATTCCTCCTTTTTGAAACTGGTTAGAGCCAAAGTAATTGAATTTATGATATAACACCTTTAATTTTACAGGATAAACTTATTTTTACGATTATTTACTAATTAGTTTTACATAAAAAACACATTCAAAAATTTTATTTTTCTTTAAAAAAAAATCAACGAAATTTCTAGGAATTTTTACACAGATTAATTGAAAGCGCCAAATTTAATATTTAAATTGTTTTAACCAATATTAAATGTAAAAAGATAACACGTCTTTAATAGAGAAATTGAAAAAATCCGATAAAAAATAATTTAATCCAATTAAGAACATTAGTTTAATCTTTTATAAAAGACGCATTATGATAAGGGTGCATACGAACTTCGGCACTTATATTGCAAGGTGTTTTTATTTAGAAGACAGATATTACTACATTAAACTAAGCATTTCCCTAAATTTAAATTATTTGATGACCTAGTTGACAAAATCTTCGATATTAAACACCAACAAAATAAAGGCGGTAAATGTTAAGTCCATTTTCCACTTCTTAAATAATTTAGTTGTTTTTTTTTAAATATTTTTTGCTTGTGTTTTCTATTAAAAGCAACGACTAAAGAAAGTTAAAAATAAGTTTATCCTAAAAAATTATAAATTATTTATCATAAAATCTATCACTAATTTTGTGAAGGGGGAATTTACATATACGTACCTAAGTTATATTATTTGCATCTATTACTATTTGAGTACGTTTATCACGTGAAACGTCGAAACTATTAATAAAGATGAGAAAAATATCTAAAAATGTAAAACGTAGAAAAAAATACCTAGGTGATAACCTTGCTTTATGGAATTGTTTTTTTTTTAGTTTGTAAATTTGATATTTTTTCACTTATCGGGCCCACCGCCGATTTTCTTAAAATTTATTATACGGGAGTTTCTAGGGCGCCAATCACGAATCTCAAGTCAAATTTTGTCGAAAACATCTAGTTTTTTAGTTTAGTTATAGTTATAACGCCCTAATCGAACCTAACCTCAAAAATGCACAAACTTTTCTAATATTGCTCCTTTTTAAAACTGGTTACAGCCAAAATAAATAATTTATTATATGACACCTTTGCTTTTACAGGATCAACTTATTTTTACGATTATTTACTCATTAGTTTTATCAAAAACACATTCAAAAATTTTATTTTTTATTAAAAAAAGTCAGCGAAATTAACTAGAAATTTTGAGACAGATTAGTCGGTACACATAAAGGCTCCAAATTTAAATTGTTTTTACCGGCATTAAATGTAAAAAAATATTGTCTTTAATAGAGAAATTGAAAAATCCCTATAAAAAATCAATTAATCCAAGTAAGAACATTAGTTTAATCTTTTATAAAAGACGCATTATGATAAGGGTGCATACGAACTTCGGTACTTATATTGCAAGGTGTTTTTATTTAGAAGACAGATATTACTACATTAAATTGAGCATTTCCCTAAATTTGGATTTCTTTATAAGGTAGTTGACAAAATTTTCGATTTTAAACACCAACAAAATAAATGCGGTAAATGTAAAGTCCATTTTTAAACTACTCGAATTTAAAAAGTATTTTTAATTGTTGCACAAGTTCTACAACTGCTTAAATAATTTTGTTGTTTTTTTTAAATATTTTTTGTTTATGTTTTTTTATTAAAAACAACGACTAAAGAAAGTTAAAAATAAGTTTATACTAAAAAATTATAAATTATTTATCATAAAATCTTCCACTTTGGGTGTAACTAATTTTATGAAGGGAGAGTTTACATATACGTACCTAAGTTATATTTTCATCTATTATTATTTGAAAACGTTTATCTGGTGAAACGTTGAAATGATGGAATAAAGATGAGCACTTCAAGATCAAATAGGTTTTTATCGCTTCTATCCGATAGTAAAAGTCTAGTTTGGATCCTCTAAAACCGAAAAGAGAAAAATACTTAAAAATGTAAAACGTAGAAAATTCGAGGGAAAATTTTTAAGTAGGTGATAACCTTGCTTTTGGGAATTGTTTTTTTTTAGTCTCTAACTTTGATATTTTTTCTTATCGGGCCCACCGCCGATTTTCTTAAAATTTATTATACGGTATACGGTCAAAAACATCTAGTTTTTAAGTTATAACGCCCCAATAGAACCTAACCTCAAAAATGCACAAACTTTTCTAATATTGCTCCTTTTTAAAACTGGTGATAGCCAAAGTAAATAATTTATGATCTAACACCTTTGATTTTACAGGATCAACTTATTTTTAGATTATTTACCTATTATTTTTACTAAAAAACACATTTAAAAATTTTATTTTTTAGTAAAAAAAGTCAACGATACTATCTAGGAATTTTTAGACAGACTAGTCGGTGCAAATAAAGGCGCCAAATTTAATATTTAAACTGTTTTTACCAGCATTAAGTGTAAAAAAATATTAAATGTCTTTAATGGAGAAATTAGAAAAATCCTATTAAAAATCATTTAATCCAGGTAAGAACATCGTTTAATCTTTTGTAAAAGACGCGTTATAATAAGGGTACATACGGACTTTTGCACTTAAATTGCAAGTTGTTTTTTTTTAACAATGATATTACTACATTATATTACGCATTTCCCTGAACATGAATTTTTCGATAAGACAGTTGACAAAATAATCTCTTTTGAACACCAACAAAATAAATGCGGTAATATAAAAAGGATTTTTAATTGTTGCACAAGTTTTACAACTGCTTAAATAATTTTGTTTGTGGTGTTTTTTATTAAAAACAACGATTAAAGTACTAAAGAAACATAAAAATATGTTTATGCTAAAAAATAATAAATTATTTATCATAAAATATTCTACTTTGGGTGCAACTAATTTTAAGAAGGGAAAATTTTATGATAGGTTTTGTAGTTTTGAGGTTAGGTCCGAGTGGGGCTTATAACCTAAAAACTAGGAATTTCCGATAAAATTTGAGCTCAGATTTATGATCAGCGCTCTAGGAAACACCCGTACATTATATTTCAATAAAATCATTCGTGGGCCCGATAAGTAAAAAATTGCCGTAATTTTATTTTTATGTCAACATATTTAAAATTTGGTGCTTTTTAACGTTTTGGCGGATTGGCCGATCGTCTTGAAACTATTAGAACAAACCTATGAACATGATCGTCAAAATTTTAATTTTCGTATATGTGTATAAATTACCCTTTAAACTTAAACATTTTTATTATGTCTTCCTTACCGAAATATTATTATAAATTGTTTATTTACAATTCAAACAGGTATCTATGCATGTATCAGTGGCAACTAGTAGAGTATCTGGTAGGGGGTGTGGTTTTCTTAAGGGTTTCTCATAAGGCGCGCATTTAAATTGTTTTTTTTAAATAACCCAAAACAAAGTGATTAAATAGAGATCGAACGCTGTTAGAACAACACCGATAGGTCACGGTTTTATATCAGTTTGCCATATGAGAGCGTGACGTATCGGTGTTGTTCTTACAGCGTTCGATCTCTACTATTTAATTCCTCAGCCTCAGCCACGAAAATCCTAATATTTTTGGAACCCTTGATCACCAGCACAGATGATCTGTTAACGTGTGGGGTGGAATAATTCGAACACAAGTAGTTTTTTTTACCAAAAAGTCTGACACATTTGCTAAGAAACAAGGGCATTTTACAATATTTCGTCTCAACAATTAGGACAGGTGTGCCTTCTACTATATTTCAATTCTCATTTTTAAGAATGCTTTAATATTTTAGAAATGACAATAAATTAAAGTTATTACTTTTGCCTGCATTTTACTTGAGATACATTTTATTTTCAAAAATTTAAAGTTGTGCTTTTAGCGAATCTACGTGATCCTTAATAAAAAGGTTTTTTAATTACAATACAGGGTGTTCCATTTTTAAGATAAATGATAAGTCAAATATAAAAACACCTTTTGCATAAAAAGCAGAAGAGATAGGTATAGGAAATCCTAATATGGCTTTAAAGAGAATTTAGTTCCGCGTCAAAATAGGCCATTAAATACAGGGTGTTCCATTTAACTTAAGGAAGTTATTTAATAAAATGTGTGTGTCTAAACTTTGAGGCAATTTTTTTCAACACTCTGTATAATATTAAGGTAAAATTTTTATGTGATAGTTAACTTAAGCCTTAAACTAAGCAATAAATTTAATTACGAGCAGCTCGTTATATGTTACAGGATGTAAACAATTTTTAAATTATGGTCTGTATTTTTAAATTTCTCTAAATTTCTCAGAAATGGTCAGTTTTAGGTATAGGGAATATAACAATAACTCACCTTTATTTGGTCTATAGTATCTAAAAATATAAAAAATATGGGGTGTTCCATAAGAAAAAATATAACTTTGTTATGTAGTTTCTTTTTGGGTCACCCTGTATATTTCAAAATAATTTTGAAATATGCTCCTCAGGGACCCACATATGACCGTGCTAAAAGTTTTTCTCCAACTCGTTTCATTTCTCGTAGAAAAACCGAGGCAAATTGGGCATGTAATATATATATATATATATATAATATATATATATATATATATATATATATATATATATATATATATATATATATATATATATATATATATATATATATATATATATATATATATATATATATATCTGTACCAGAGAGGTAAACAGTCGTAACTCCATTTTTACCCGTTACGGAGTTAATACCATTTTCGGACTGAACTTCTTCGATTTTTTGTTATGCTAAAATATGGTAAGGCCCGCGTTGTTGGTTGCCTGTATTTTTAGTTTTGAAAATGTAGTATCTCCACATATCAGTGGGGTAAAAAAACGTATCTCCAGACACACGTTTCACTACGTCCAGTTTCGCCACGCGGTAAACAGTAGTAAGTCCGCGGAACATGAAGTACCGGCATAGTGCTCTTAGTTAATTACTAATATTTTAGTGCTCAAACCCACTGAACGTCGCAAACCCAAAGACAACAGTAAAAGTGGCAAAAAACAGACTATTAACTACTTTTTTTATGTGCAGTCGGAAGGCTTAACTATAAAGGTTGATAGTAAAACCTATTTTTTTAAAAACTTTTGGAATTTCGAAACCGTAGTTCCAAATTCTTTAAAAATCACACTGCCGGTGGCTTTGTTTCGACGGATATGAGAGGGCGACATGTGCCACCCAACAAACTACGAGAGGAAGTTCTTAATGGAGTAAGAGCACATATAAATCCTTTCCATCTCCTACTACTCTTGTGAAAAAGTAAAAGAAATATTTAGGCCAAAACTAAGCAGATAAAAAATGTACAAGTTGTATTTAGCTAAATGTAAAGAGGACCACATTCCCAAACATCAAAATAGCCAAGCTT
The DNA here is from genome assembly GCA_019359885.1 of Listronotus oregonensis. Taxonomy (NCBI): domain Eukaryota; kingdom Metazoa; phylum Arthropoda; class Insecta; order Coleoptera; family Curculionidae; genus Listronotus; species Listronotus oregonensis. The sequence goes on from JAHBCN010002558.1 coordinate 164,368, forward strand.
GTTTTATGTTTTAATACAGAATTTAATTTGTCGTTTAAAAACCTTCAGCTGATACTTGCGATAAATGTGACAGCTTTATCTTAAGACTTAAAGATTCTAAAAAAGAGAAAAAAAACAGCCATCCAGCAAGAATATGAAAATCATTTGGGAAGCAGATTTGCGATACAAAATCAAGAGAAATGACAAAGAACAGAGCAAGAATTTAGTATTGGCAGTATTAAGGTTATAATGTTAGATCTTTATAAATATCTTCCCACCCTGTACCTCTCAAATAATCAAAGCTTTTATTCTTAAAGCTCTGGACTTTAAATCTGATTATTTATGACTCAACAAATAATTTGTTGTACTGTTTAGTATGGAATGAATCCGAACCCGGGAAGAGGGGGCAACGAAATCGCATCAGCACTAATTAAATGGACAGAAAGTGTTCTTGCTCTACCGTAGAACACTTAATTATTTGGTCCGACAACTCCCCCAGCTTTAACCGCAATATTATTATGAAGCTTAGTTATCTGTGGCTACTAAAAATTTGTCCAAACTTAAAATTGTCGAACACAAATTTTTACTAAGAGGTCATACACACATGGAAGCTGATCACGTACACGCTCTTATTGAAAGGCTTTAAAAAAAGCAACCAACCATGGAAATATGCACTCATTGGGACTGGCAACAATTAATAACGTTCGGCGCAACTGTCATAAAACTAGATATTTCTGATTTTAAACATGTTGACTACTTGGTCAACCTAACGCCCCTTTTATTAATAAGAAGAAAAATACTGAAAAACAAGACTTTTTGATATCTAACGTTGTAAATTTTCAAGTTAAAGTTGATCATCCTAGTACTATATTGTAACCAGATCTGTTCGCCACTGCCCGATGAATTACCTATTCTGCGCAGTAACTTAAAGGGAATAACAAAGAAAAAACATGATTTTTTAATAAAAAGTTTGGAGTGGGTTCCACTTACTACTGTTTACCGCGTGGCGAAACTGGACGTAGTGAAACGTGTGTCTGAAGATTCCTTTTTTTTACCCCACTGATATGTGGAGATACTACATTTTCAAAACTAAAAATACAGGCAACCAACAACGCGGGCCTTACCATTTTTTTAGCATAACAAAAAATCGAAGAAGTTCAGTCCGAAAATGGTATTAACTCCGTAACGGGTAAAAATGGAGTTACGACTGTTTACCTCTCTGGTACAGAAAATATATATATATATATATATATATATATATATATATATATATATATATATATATATATATATATATATATATATATATATATATATATATATATATATATATATATATATATATTATATATATATATATATATATATATATATATATATATATATATATATATATATATATATATATATATATATATATATATATATATATATATATATAAAAACCTGCCTCACCTCCCGTCTTATGTTTTTTATTATTCACTATAAAATTTTTTATATCCGCAGACGACCTCCCTGGTTTTTAGAAAAATTTTTTTACAGGGTGCCCCCAAAAACGTCACGATGGTGCATTTAAAAAAGGGGAAATTCGTATTTTTTTTATATTTAGGTTTTTTGAAATATCTATTTCCTCTTTAAAAATTTTTAATATCGGGGTTTTTTAATTTTTAGAAAAAAAAAAAATATAAAAAAACTGTTTTTGAACCCTTGTTTTAAAAATGGAAAAAAAACCCATATGGCTTGATTAATAAATTAAACCCAAAGGGAAATTATTAAGTGGGAACAGTCGCTTATGGGTTTGGGGAAATTTAAATTTCAGGGGTCCAAAAAATTAGCCCAAAACCCAAAGAAAGCACTTTATTTTTTTTTATTTTAAATACGAGCCCCTGTATATTTTTAGGTCAAAAATGTAGTTAAAAAAAAAAACATTTTTCTAATTATAACCCTATCGAAATTCCTAACACATTAAAAAATTATTCGTTGAAAACTCATTTTTTCTGTATTTTAAATAGTTATACCATTGAATAAAAAAGATAGGTGGCTATGAAAAAAATTTATTAATTAAATTTTCCCAATAAGTTTAAATTATTTTCCCAGAAATTGGTTGGGAAATTACATAAATGTTAGCCGAAAGTATTAAAAATTAAAAAATTTAAATTTATTTAACATTTAAAGGTTTTTTAAATTAATTTTATTTTAAATTTAAAAAATAATAATTATTTCTCAAATTTTTTTTAATATTAAACTAAGATTTTGTAAGTTAAATAAACTCCAAGTCAATAAATTGTTTTTTATAAACCTATCATTTTTTTTTCCCAAAGTTATTGCTATTAAAACAGATGCGAAAATGAGTTTTTCAAGAAAAACTTTTTAAAGTGTCAGGAATTTAGATAGGGTTATAATTAGAAAAATGTTTTTTTTTTTAATTCATATCTGTTATCGGGGCCCTATTTAAAATAAAAAAAAAAGGTTTAAATTTGAAGAGTTTGACACTAAATTTTGGACACCCTGTACAGTTCAATTAACCCAAAAATGACAAAGCGACTTTTAACCATACTTTTAAAAGTTCCTTGTTTAATTCTAAAAAATCAAGCCCCATGGGGTTTTCTTTATTTTTTTAAAAACAATGGTGCAAAACAGTATTTTTTTTTATTTTATTTTTTTTTTGTAAAATTTCTGAACCGATGTTGACAAAATTTTAGGGGGAAAATAGTTGACTAAAGGGTACCTAATTTTAAAAATACATAGGTTCCCTTTAAAAAAATGCACCATCGTGACGTCACACTTTTTGCGACACCCTGTATAACCCAAAAATTTTTTTTCTGAAAAACCTTGGGGTTTAAAAGGGAACCCTCTGAAAAAATGAAAAAATTTTTCAGTGAATAATAAATGAGCCCACATAAGACGGGAGGTGAGCTGCAGGACCCTGTTTTTATATATATATATATATATATATATATATATATATATATATATATATATATATATATATATATATATATATATTTTTTATTTATTTAAGGTAGTAGTTATTTAAAATAACTTCCGTGGTGGCACTACCGCGTTGTCTAAAAGGTGCTGTGAAATGCAATATTTGCATGTTTCAGTGCTTAGGCAGCGTTGACGGAACTGGGGCAAAAAAGATGGGTTAAACATCGAAAAACCCGGCACTCACGGTACTCTGGTACTAGGAGTATATATGTATATGTATATAGTATATATGTATATGCAAGTCCTTCGTGAGTTGTCACAAAGATAAAAAAAATATATTTATATGTATATTATATATATATATATATATATATATATATATATATATATATATATATATATATATGTATTATATATATATATATATGGGTGCCACAGATTCGAGTGCATGCATGGGGATCTCGGAAACCGTAAGAGATACGAATTCGGTTAAATTATGGCCAAGTTGTGTATTTACGTAACTAACCATGTTCACTTTGAAAGTTGAAAATTTCCGAGTACTTTCGAGATATCCGAAAAAACCAAAATTTTTTCTGATTTTGTTTTTATTTTTTCTGACGTTATTTAAAGACTTATAGAAAAACAAAGACATTTCCCATGGCCACTTCAAGCTCTACAAAAAGGTTGAGAGATTTTCCGTACGACGTTTCGTTTGTTAAACATCATCAACTTTATTTTTTTAAATACGGACCTGGGATTTTTATTTAATTTTTTTAAACCCCTTATTATCCCAATTACAAAAATGTATAACACTTAATATTTATAATATGGAACGCCCCTATAAGAAATCTTGTGCGTTCCTTGTCTAACTCATTGTCTCTTATGGAAAATATGTTTATTTAACAGAAAAACATTAAGTGTTATACATCATTTTAATTGGGATTATAACTGCTTCAAAAAAATGCAATAAACAATTAAGTGCCGTATTTGAAAAAATAAAGTTGATGATGGTTTCACGGAAACGAAACGTCGTACGGAAAATCTCTCAACGCTGTTTTGTAGAGCTTAAAAAGTGGCCATGAGAAAGTGTCTTTTGTTTTTCCATATCTCTTTAGATAACGTCGGAAAAAAATAAAAACGAAATCAGCAAATTTCGGTTTTTTTCCGGATATCTTCGGAAGTACTCGGAATTTTACAACTTTCTAAACGGTATGTTGTTAGGCACCAAAATGCGCAACTTTGCCATAATCTAACCGACTTCGTATCTTTTACGGTTTCCGAGATTCCCATGCATGCACTGAATCGTGCACCCTGTATATATATATATATATATATATATATATATATATATATATATATATATATATATATATATATATATATATATATATATATATATAAACAATACCATTTTGTATGTTTAAGGATTGTCATAAAATGCTTTGCATTGACAGTTAAAAGCAAAAGTTTTAAAATAATAATATTACTTTTTCTTGTAACCAGTAGTACTTACTCGTTTATCTATTAAACATACGTATGTTAATTGGTGTCCAAACTTCTTCTACTTATGATTACCCGACTACGTATTTTAAATAAATTTTAACTTTAAATGTTAAAGCTAATAAGGAAAATAGTTTTATATCTATAGGTCTTTTAAAATTTTGTGCAATGAATTTGCGATTACAAATAAATACATCACTCTATTCATTTCAAAAATATCCAAAAACACATTTGTTTTCGTTTTTTTAAATGGTAACTTGGAAATACAAATACACTTTGAAAACATTTTTATCTCCTAGTTCGATTGTATATTAATCGTTCGAATGTTTATATAAAACTAACGGAAATTATGTAGGGGTCAGTTGACCAAAATACTCCTAATGACGAAATGATGCATACAACCAAAGTTTTATTACATAAAATAATGGCATAGTGCCAGTGCACTTAAGTATACAAGGTGATCAAAAAATCTTGAAACAAATGGTTTTTTTTGTTATTGAGATATGTTAAAAAAATCCGATAATTAGTTGGGCGTGTCAAATAACCTAAAGGATATTTTGACACTTGTCACACGACTGCTGTTATGACGGCAAATATGAAAAATGTGTTATAAAATGTGCAAAAGTTAGGTTACGAGTTAAAAATATAAAAAAATATATTGGACAAATCTGTTTGGAATTTAGTTTTAGACTTATTTAATAAATTTCAAAGGAAAACATAAATATTTAAAATAAAAACAAATTAATTAGAGTGATGCCTTACTTGTTACAATGCCCTGTATCTAGATATGTTAAATTTCCGGAAATTTAAGATCGTTGCGAATATTCACGAACTTATTTTTTTAATACCGAAATTAGATACAAACATAAAAGGGCTTTAACTAGAGCTCCCACGCTATTTATTTTCGAAGAATAACCAACAGAAAACAAAAAGTAATTAATGTAATTTTGGTTTTAATTTTTACAGACAAGGCAACGTATAACAACATGTACTTAAAAAAGAAAAACAAAACTAGTTTTGTGTAAAAGTGAAAATAAACAGAACACCAGCACCATCTTAAGTTACTGCAATTTGAGGGCCATTTTTGTAACCCAGAGATGGTGCTCCATGCTCGGAAACAAATAACACATTTTTGCTAGGTAACCACAACATACCGTTATCACAGTAGTATCACAGCATAACTAACAAGAGCAGCACGATTTTATGAATTGGCGGGAAAATACGGTCATTTTCCTTGCGCAGGTTTAGCCGCCATTGTGTTGGGAAATGATCTGTCTCCTTTTTTTTAATTGTAATCGTTTCGTGTGCGTTTCTTTCGTGTTTCGTTAAGTATCAAGGGTGCCGCCCGGGAGCGATCGTGCAGCCTGTCAGTTATACTGTGCCACAAATAAATATGTTACAAAAATTTGTTTAGAACCATAATAAAACAATTATGAGATTCCCCCACAACCCAGTCACCCCGCTCCCAATTGAAAGATGTCAAAGGCAGATGGCGCTTCAATCACTGTTGTTGCAAAATGACCAATTAAGCATACAACAGGCGCAATTTAAAAAAGAAGAACTACA
>JAHBCN010002559.1:0-35000 GCA_019359885.1 Listronotus oregonensis
CGCGGGGGGCCCCCCCCAATTTTGGGGTTGGCATTTGAAATGACTTTTTGAGGTATTTTTTAAAACCCTTGCGAAACCCCCTTTTAAAGATCTTTTTACCAAAAGCGGGTTCTAAGTCACGTGGTTCGCGAAATATAAGTTAATTTTTTGAACGACGGCCCATTATTTTAACGCTTGCGAAACCCCCCAAAGATAAAAAACTCATCCACGTAAGCAAACCCCTTTTCCCAAAAGCCATGGTTTTGATTTGGGTTTGACATTTGACATTTGACGGTGAAACGCCTTTTTTTTTAGCGCATGCGCATCTCAAAAAATAAGCCTCCCCAAATTTTTTAATTAATGTTGACGTAAAGATTTCGAGATAAAAAAGCTTGGAGGCGGAGGATGGTGAACATATCATCTTCCCCTATTTTTTTTTAAAAAAAAATTTGTCCCTCAATATAATTGGCTAACTTTTATCGCGACCGAACATGACTGTATTTTGAAGGCATAAAACTGTACAAGATTTTTGACGCCCCAGTGAAATTTTTAAAATTTTGAACTTACAAAAAAAGATATCTGCATTAACCTGCGTTTGTTTTCCAAATCAGGTTTAAAAAACCCAAAAAATATTAAAGTGGGGGGTCTATCGTCAGAAAAAACAAAAAAGGTTAATTGGGGAAGAAAATGATCACTGATGTGAAGAAGAAAAATTATTTATTGGCTTCTTTTTTCCCCCAATTTTTCAAACAAATGGAAAACCCCTGTATTATAAATCCCGACGGGTTAAAAACCCCCCCCCTTTAAATCTGTTAATAGATTTAGTCTATTCCCCAAAAAATCTAAATTTACTCAGTTGTCTTTTTGCCCTTTTTTAAAAGATAGTATAGACGGGAACTACTGACCAAAGACTTTTTTTTCTTTTATAAGGGTTGAAAACTGATCTTATAGAAGTTTTAAATGTTTAAATTTTTTTTTTGGGGGAGGTAAAAAAATTTGGGGAAAAAACTAGTCATTTCCTACATAACTCTTTTAAAAATAATGACGAAATTCTTCCTGACACAAAATATAATCTCCCTTGGGGGACCAATTTATCTAGAAGGAATTTTTTTTAAAAAAGGAGTTATGGATCAGTTTCAACCACAAATTTTTGTAAAAATTTTTTCGGTAAAATTTTTTAAAAAATTGTCTCAAAAAGGGTTTTAAATGTTTGATACCCTTTTGGAATAGCGCAACCAAAAAGGAATTTTTTTTACAATGTTAACGAATTAAATAAATATAAAAATCTGGTTGGAGTATTGATGTGAATTTTTGCATATGTTGACCCGACCCCGGGAAAATTTTAATGTTTGTGTGCCGCTAAAAACCCTAAGTTTCTGAAGACTTTAAAAAAATTTAAAATTTGGGAAAATTTTAGTCCCCCTTTTACTTAATTTTTTTAATCGGCTGAAGCAAAAAAAGTAGTAGTTACAAATTAAAATTTTTAACCCCTATTACAGTATCTGATTAAAAAGGGTAATTTTAAAAATTTTTAAAAGGGTTTTTGGGGGTATCGGTTTTAGAAGCTGGGAACTCACAGAAAACCCCTAAAATTTCCCAAAGGAAAACAACACCCGGGGAAAAGGGGACTTGGGGCAGGGGGAAAAGAAGATGGATAATTTTGGGTTTTTCAAACAGCCCGGGAAAATTCAACAAAAAAGAGCTTTTTTATCAGAATGATCAAATGTGTTTTTTTAAAAATTTGGGAATTTTTTCCTATAAATTTAAAATTTTTGGGGGAATTTTAAGAGGACTTAGCTACTCTTTTAAAAAGTATTCCAAATTTTTAAAAATACTAGAAAAAAAAAACGAAATTTTTTTCCCCCAAAAAAATTTAGAAAGTATGCCCTCTTTGTAATTGTTTTCAAAACAGAATGAAATATTAAATTCTGGTATTTTTGAAAACTAAGTTGAAACAAAAAAAATTTCCCGCAAAAACCCCCCGTGCCTACTGTTTAAATTTTTGAAAAAATTTTTAGATATTCACATTAATGGGGTCTTAAGAAAGATTTAATAAAATTTTTTTTTTTTCATAAGATAATTGAAAATTTTTGGTTAAGTATAGTTAGTAGAACGTAGTATTGTAATTTTTTTAAAAAGTTGTAGCAAATTTTATTTTGATTCAAGATATTGGGTTTTAAAAAAAATTAATTTAATATATACAAATTGTGTTTTATTATTTAATATTCCCCAAAAAATTTTTAAATTAAATAATAAAAAGGCTCTTTTCCCCCCCCGCCTAAGCCCCGGTCCCCCTAGGCCGGTGTTTAAAACGCAGGGGGGGCCCCCCCCATGTTATTAATTTGAAATGACTTTTTCAGCCCATTTTTTCCTTGCGTAAGACCAAGATACATCTCATCCACGTAAGCAGGTTCTAAGCCCGTGGTTCCTTGACAGTTGACGGGGTTTTGGGAAACTGACAGGGCCATTATTTTAACGCTTGCTAAGAACCCAAATACAACTTACAAGCAATTTTTCCCCAAATCACAGGTTTTTTACGTTTGACGTTTGACATTTGACTTTTTACGGTACAGGGCATTTTTTTAGCGCATCCAGACTCTAAAATAAGCCTCCCCCAAAAATTCCTAATTAATGTTGACGTCAAGATTTCGAGATATAAAACCCCCCGGGGGGGGAGGATGGTGAACTTTTTTACCCTATTTTTTTCTTAAAAATTTTTCCGCTCATATATAAGGGTTGGCTAATTTTTTTGGACAAACATGATTTATTTAAAGGGAAAAAACTTCAAAATTTTTTTGGGCCCCCGTCAAGTTTTTGAGCTTGACTTAAAAAAATATCCATTTAAACCGGGGTTTGTTTTTCCCCAAAAAAAAGGTTAAAGGGGCCCAAAAAAAAATTTAAAAAGGGGGGGTACTATCGTCAGCAAAACTATAAATAGGGGAAAAGTGGAAAAGAGATGATCACTGATTGAAGAAAAATAATTATTTTTTTTTTGTCTTTACATTCCCAAATTTTTTTTAAACAAAAGGGGACCCTTATTACTCAAATACTATGATTCAAAAAAAACCCTTTTAAATCTGTTCCAATAGATTTAGTCTATTCTCCACAAAATCTGAATTTACTCGTTGTCTTTATTGCCCTTTTTAAATGAATGACTGGGAAATTTTTCCTAAAAAACTTTTTTTCTTTTTTATGGGTTGACAACTGATCTTATAGAAGTTTTAAATGTTATAAATTTTTCTTTCAAATGCTTATATGATAATTGTTTCTTTTTTCACAGAAAAAAACTTGTGCACCCAAAAATTAAAAAAAAACATTTTAATTTAATTAACCCAAAAAAATTTGGCCATTATTTGAAAAAAACAATGGTAAATTTGAAGAAAATCCCACAGAAATTTTAGAAATTTTAAAAAACCCCACAAAAAAAAAAAAATTTTTTTTTAAAAAAATTTATCCTCTTTTTCAAAACTTTCTTTTTTTGGACCAAGATTGATTATTTTTATATTTTTTTAATGGGAATCCGCCCCAAAAAAATTGGATGGTTTTTTTAAACACCTGTATATCACAGTATTATATATTATGTTACTATTCAAAAAGGGATAAATAAATAATTTTTGTAATAGTGATACAGTTTTTAGGCGAAAATCTTGTATTTTAATATATTGTATTCTTTACAAAATACATGTTGTCACATTATTATTATTATTTAAAACTTTAACCACAAACTGAAAAAAAAATGTTAAAATATTTGCTATGAGCATAAACTTAAAATGTTTAACCTTTGAGAATCAGGGTTTTAAAAAAATATTTTTTTATACAAGCATTTTAGGTCAATTTTAAAATTAATTTAGGTAATGAAAAAAATAAGTAGTTGAAAAAAACATTTAAAAAAATGGTCTTATTTCTACGCCAAAGAATTTTATGAAATTTTAATAATATAATTTAAAATTATTGCTCATTTTATTTGGAAAAAAAGATTTTTTTTTTAACTTTTATTAAATCAAACCCAGTCTTTCTTTTCCTTAAAAAAAAAACGAAAATCATATTTGGTAATAATGTCAAAATTATTGTTCTTAACTGCTAAAATAAAAAGCCACGATGAATTATCTTAGGAAAATCATTTGTGATCGTCCTAAATAGTGGTTACGTTTTGGTTTTTTATTTTAGCAGTAAGTACTTATCTATTGATTTCAAAGCAAAAGCAAATTTTAATTTAATGCATTGCTACATAATGTAGTCTTTGTTTTATTCTTAACAAGAAAAGGATAAATTTTCTAAAAGTTTAAAAGCGCATTTTTCTTCTAATTAAAATAAGCAATAATAATGAACTAATTAAATTTTAAAACATATATTGTATTATTTAACTCCGTAAGACATTTTCTTCTTTAATTTTTTTTAATTGCTGGTCTTAATTATAACAAAAAAATTGTTTTACTTTTCTTTCAACATCCTGTATCTCAGAAATTAAATAGTTCCAGAGCAACGTGCACAAGACATTTTTGCTTATATTTAAAGTTCTGTTTGCGAATACATATTTAAGTATTAATTTTGTAACACCTTGTAGTCTTTGGGTTACTTGCCAGACATTTATATATGTGAGTACCCCAAGGAATATTTTGTAATAAATAAATTAGTCATATATTTACAATTTTATTTTTTGTTTTAGGTAAGACGTGTATCCTTTATCTAACTATTATTTTGGTAAGTATGTCTGTTTTTTCGTTTTTACATTAGAATTTGATTTAATTAAGAAATGCCCTCTGAACTCCCTTTTTTGGGGGGAGTGACATAATAATCTGGTAAAAACAAAAAAAATTTGGGATGAGATGAAAAATTTAATTTGGGTTTTAAAATTAATAATTTTATTAAAAAAATTAATTAGTTATAATAATTTTAGTGCAACGTGGTGTTTAAATGAAAGATATAAAAATTTTAAAAAAAAAAAAAAAATTTTTCCCAACGGGTTTTTAATATCACGAAAAAGTGTAAATAAAGATATTTTTTTTCTATAAAAAAAGTGCTTTTGCCCTGCCAAACTATATAATCAACAATTTTTTTTAATATTTTTATGTTTATCTTTTTAAAACGGGTTTTTTTTTTTTTTATGAAAAAAAGAAAATTTTTAAAAATTTGGGGGTGACGTGATATCATACTTGTTTTTTCCCCCGTATTTAAAAGCAAAAAAGTCGGTCAATAACACAAAAATATGTCTTTAAAATTTTTAACACAGTCGTCAATATCTTTTAAATATAATAATCATTTATATAAATACTGAAAAAAAAGCCTGTTCCGCCAGGCGAGGCAATATTAAGTAGCCTCTGTCTCCTAAAACGCCTTCCGTACGGCTAACTAAAAAAAACCTTTTTTTTCCCTTTTTTTTTCCCCGGGGGCGAAATTCAAAAAAGGGCTTCGGTTAGGTTTTAGCCCTGCTAAAGACTACCACTTTCCAAATTTTTTTTATTTTACCAACCAAAATTCAGAATCACGTGGACAGACAAATAAAAAAATATATACCTACCACATATAAATATATCCCCTTTTTAAAAAAAAAAAAAAAAAAAAAAAAAAAAAATTTTATATATATATATATATAATTTATATATTAAAAATTTTGAATTAAATATATGGTCAAAAAACAAAATTTGATGATTTTAAATTTTAAAAATTTTAAAATTTTTTTTCCCAAAATCAAAAAAAAAAAAAAATAAAATATTTTTACTATTAGTTGAAAGTTTTACAGAAATTTAAAGTATTATTTGTAAGTAATAAAGTCCATTTTTTTCAAAAAATTCCCCATTACTTGAAATTTTCAAACAAAGTCAATATTTGAAAATCTATAGTTTTTGTTACTTTTCGGGTTTTCTTTAATAAATCAACAAATATTCTTTCTACCAGTTTAATTGAAGTTTTTTTTGTCTCGTTATTGTTCAGCTAATTATTTGTTTTTTTTGTGTAAAAAAAGCCCCCTTTATTCCCTTTTTTTTTAAAAATTTTGGGGGGTTTTACCCCTTAAGTAAGTTTTATATTTCTGAAGTTGTGTTTTAATTAAAGGGGTTTTTAAAATTTTTTAAAGTATAAATAAAAAACGTTCACGAAAATCTAGTACCTAACATTTAAAAAATATACATTCTTTTGAGTTAAGGTTTTTTTTTTAAATAATTTTTAAAACGATAGTTGCTAAGTTAACTTTAAATACTGTGACTCATAGTGTTTTTTTATATACAGTGTAATTTAAATTCAATTCGATGCTTATCGTTTGGGATCTTCGAAACCATAAGACACATGAAGTTGGTAAAACCGAGAAAAAGTCAGAAAATAATATGGCATTTTTATATGTTAAACTCCGACAGGTTTTTTTTGGAAGAAGAGAAATACTTTCTGGCTCGATAGAGGACTCCAAAATTTTTTGAAGCTGCCGAGGCTATGGGTGTGTGTTTGCGCCAGTTAAGGTTATTCTCAAAAGTAACGCCGACAAGATTAAACGACTCTTTTTTCTGCAGAACTTGGCCGCTCATATGTAACGAATGAGCATTGGCAAACTTTTTTCGCGACAGCGACCATACCGCTAAATAAGTCACTAAGAATAGAATAACTATACACAAGTTTTTATTTATAATAAAGTATATACATTACTACACCACAAAATATCGTGTGATACGCCAATAGGGCGTATCAGCAACTCAATTCAATATTTATAACTATGCAGTTTCTAAAAAGGAAAAAAAAATCCCTTAACAATTTTAAATTTAGTTTACCTTAAAAATATAAAAGAAAGGAAAATGTTCAAAATTACCCTTTTTTATAGGCCCTTATATCCTTAATTAATTTGTCAAGAATTAGGAAATTTTCAATATACCTTATTATCTACGCACAATATCAGATGTTTACAAAGTAATCAAAGACGTAATTTTATAAAAATATAAAAAAAGGTTGCAAAATTAACTTAAAAAATCGAAAAAAAATCACTTACATTTAGCAAAGAAATTTATTTAAATTTTACTAGAAACCCAAACGCCTTTCGAAGTCTATAAGGTGTAAGACTATTTGTGTTACGACACAATTAGAAATTATTTTTTATCACTATAGAAGTAAGAAAGTTTAAAGTCAAATTTAAAAATTATTTACAGGTCTTTAGGACACCTTGTATCACTCGTAATTTCTGTGACACAAACTATATTATCAATGCTTTCTAGGTGTTACCTTTGTTAGCTTATCTTCTACAATACCATTTACTAAATCACTTTATTTGACTTCAATTACACCTTGCGTTTAAATTTTGCATAGAATGTGTCAGCCTAAATTTGACACCGAAAAACATTTAAGGCAGCTCTATTAGCTAAGAGAAATGTACACTTTCGTACAAACTATAGAAAACTATAGAAAACAATTACTTTTTTTCTATAAACTACTTAATAGAACATTTCGGCGATTGCCTTAAATGCTAGAGATTTTTCACGTTGTCGTAAAGAATAGAGAAAAACCTTCCAGCCACGGGTTCTATTTCAACAGCTCAGATGACTGTACTAGTCGTAAGAAATAGAAATAAACTTTTAGACAATGGTTCACTGACAGAGCCCAATGTCTGACTCCTAAGAAACCGAGAAAATTTCAGACACTGCTTATCTAACGAAGCCAGATCTCTTAGTACTTTCAAAATCTTTACGCGAGCGGTTTGAGCTCTCTCAACGCTCCAACCCCTTTTCGCGACTGTCCGACCCTTTCGCGTCGATCGAAGGGCCCGAGCTCTCATTACGCCCACTCGCTACGTCATCACAAGTTCACGAAAGGCCCAAAGCGTTAGCGTTCCATACCGACGTGCGGTTTCTTTTGTTTCGTTATTTTTAGATTGGTAAAGAGGAATTTTCAAGAATGATTTGAATTTATTTAGGCGGTGTTGTCACGATTATAAGGGAAATTTACTGATTAAAAAATGAATTTTAAAATTTTTAACATTTGAAAGGAAATGTTAGCGTATTTTTGGCTATGGAGGAACAGCTTTTAAGTTGCTAGATGTGTTTCTGCAACAATAACACAAGGAAAGCTTTCAAAAGAGTACCCAAACAATTTAACAGTTAAAAGAGGTTAATTCGTGAGAGAACACTACAAAAGGGCTTAGATGGTAATAAAAAATTTAACAAAAGAATGGTTTTCCAGCAGAGTACTCGTGGTGAACATTTGGTAGATATTTTATTCCACGTATAATTCTTATTGATACTACCCATTGCAATAAATAAATTTTTATTTACGTTATTTAACTTTTTTCTTTTTGGGAAAAACCTTTTTTTTTGTTGCCATTAAAAAATCTTTTATTGTGTTTTGTATGTTTCTTTTGAAGTTTATTCTTTTTTGACACATATATAAAGAAAAAAAATATAAGTGTTTTATTTTGATTACTTTTTTTTTATACGGGTAAATCCCGGGGGATCCTAAACAACTTAAAGTAATAGCAGTAAATAAAAAAGGGTCACATATAAGTGTAAAATATCTTCTGAAGCTTAATACTAATATCAGTTATGGCGTTTTCTGGGGAAATTTAATCGGATGCAAAAAAAAAAAAAAAATGTAATGGGGAGGCTTTAAATTTTTGGTATTTATTAATAAAAATCTTGTAAATAAGTGTATTTGATAAAATTAAATAAAAACCTAGCGCCTTTCGTTTTATGCCATCCTCAATTACAAATATTTATGGACAAAACTAAAACAAAATTATACATAAAAATCAACGAACTAACTTACCTAAAGAATATTTTTGCCTAAAAAGGAAAACTTTTTAAAAAAATTTTCCCCACTAAACAGTTTAATATTTTTCCAAAAAAAATAAAAATATATTAACGCTTTTCAAATTTTTAAACAAACCATATAATATATGTTTTTTAACTTTATTGTCCACAATAATCTTAAAAAACATTAAATGAAATAAATCAGTTTTTTTTTTTTAAACCCTTTTTTAAAATTTAAATTTATGAAGTTATGCATTTTAATTATAAAAAAATAAATAAATAAACTTTTACTGAATAAGAATTTTTAAAGCTTTTTTATCGTATTTGGGGGGTGTTGCCATTATTTTTGAGCATCGATGCAAGACTGCAGTCTGTGGGTTGATAGAACCAGGTGATCTTTAAGGTTAATTTCTTTTTGTTTGGGAATGCAGGGTGGTGGAGCAATGGACAGATGGCTCCGTCGCGTCGTGGTGATTTTGTTCCTATTTATCTTCAATGGACTTATATTTTATATACCCATGAGTCTTTTTAAAAATTAAAAATAACTTAAAAAATTTTCCCAAAAAAAAAATTTTTAATTTTAATAAAAAAAAAAAAAAAAATATTTAAAAGGGTTAAAAAAAAAAAAACCCCTTTTTCCAAAAACTAATAAAATATTGATACATTTACTAATTTTCCTTTCCCTGGGTTGAAAATTCTCCTCAAAAGGCTTAAAACATTTTTTTCACTAATTAATAATGTTCAATTTTTTCCGATCTTTACTTCATCACTACTCTAACTAACTAAATTTTTTCCCCCGGACTTTATACCGGGTGAAAAAATTTACCAGGGGGATCTAAAATTTGGGGGAGTTTACGAAGATGGAAAGGGGGGGGGAAATTTATGGCCCAAAAATACCGGTTTAAAAATTTTTTTAAAATTCCGAAATTTCCCCGGAGATACCCAAAAAACAAAATTTTTTGGGAAAATCTTTTTTTTTTTTCTGGGTTTTTTTTAAAAAAATTAAAATAAAAAATTTAATTTTGTTTTCCCCTTTTTTCCCGCTCTTCGAATGGTTTTTATATTTTGAATTTCGACGTTTTTTTTTTCCTAACCACCCCCCCTTTTTTTTTTTGGCCCCTTTGGGGGAATTTCCCCATTTTTTAAAGGGGGCCCCCTTTATCTTTTTTAACGATGAAACTAACCCTTTGTTGTTGGAAAATCCAAAAATTTAAATTTAGAATTTTTTTATAACTTTTGGCTTTGATTTCAAATGGGGGGGGGTTTAAATGACATTCTGCTTTTGGGGTGTCGTTAAAAAAAAAACCCCAATAAAAAAAAACAAATATGGTAAAACTTTTTAAAAAAAAGGAACGTGTGAAAACACGAGTAATTTCTCTTTTCCCGAGACAAACCAACCCCATCGAACTTTATCCAAAATTAAAAAAAAACCCCGCTGAGTAGGGGTTTGTTTGAAAGCCTCTAGAAACAAATGACAAGAATGGTTTAAATAACAAAAAATTTTCTAAAAACTAGAACTAAAAATTTTAAAAAAGTTCAAAATGCTGCCCGTCATTTCTAAACAAATCGCCACTCTTCTCTGTATGTTATTAACTGCGCGTTTTTTCTCTCCTTCTTTATCTTCCAAACTCCAAAATGTTGGTTAAAGGGGTTTTTTTTGGGGATTCGCCTTGCCCATAAATTGGGTTTTTTTAACCCACCCAAAAAAAGTAAGGACATTGAGATCTGGAGACCAGCTGCCATCTTGGCCCATTACCCCCTCCACCTGTCACCAAACTTTGAAAGATAATCAATCTTGTCTTGTGTTGTGAGGTGGAGCAAAATCTTTAACCAAAAACTGTTGTAGTTTTCTAATGGGAAATGTCAAATAGTTTTTAAAATTTTACGTCAAAAACCCATAATACATTTCCCGCGTTCAAATTTCCGTTGAAAAAAAGGGCCCAAAATTTATTTTTTTAAATGCCTGCCCAGACTTAAGACTGAATCGCACTTGGGGGCGTAATTCTCAAAAATGCCGGGGGTTTTTATGCTCCAAATTTTTCATTGTTTGTTAAATATTCCCTTGGTGAAAGTCTCTCATCTTCCAAATAACATTTTCTAGAAAAAAAAAGGGGAAAAAAAGGGGCGCCTTTTAGCCAATCACAAAAAATTTAATCGCCTTTCAGAATCACCAGGGGAGTTTTTTCGATATGTGGATTTTGTAGCATTTGAAACCACTTTTTTTGATCTCTCTCCAACAGACGTGTGCGAAGAAACATCCAAATCAGTTGTATCTGGGTGTGGATTTACCTTTTGTTTAAAAATTTTTTTTTCCAAAATTTTAAAATTTTTTTTTGTCCAAAAAAAATTTAAATTAATTAAAATCATTTACCCGGGGTGTTTTCTTTACTTTCCTCATCCATTCTTTTTCCCCCCCTTTTTGTCGCTTTTCAAACGAAAACCCCCCTCAGCGAGGTTTCTATCCAATAATTTGAATAAAGTTCGATGAGGTTGTCGTCTCTCGGGATACGAGTTAAGATAAATTCCGGGGGGGTTTTTACACTGTTCCCAAAATTTTAAAAAAAATTTTACCATATCTTGTTTTTCTTTATTGGTGAATTCCATTTTTTTAAAAAAAACCACAACTGACAGTAAACACAGAATGTCATTTACACCCTCACCGATTTGAGAAATTAAAAACTACGTTATAAAAATATTCTAGTTAATTTTTCGGGGGTTTTCCCGGCAACAAGGGTAACTTATGATACATCGTTGAAAATGTGATAAAAAAAGGGGCCCTTCAAATTTGGGAAAATTTTTCCCCTTGGCGTCCATAAAAAAAAAATTGATGATGGTTACGCAAAAGAAAATCGAGTTGAAAAAATATGAACACCATTCGATGGGGGAAAAAAAGGGAAAAGCAAATGTATTATTTATTTTGGAAGTTTTAAAAAAAAAAACCCGGGAAAAAAAAAAAAACGATTTTCCAAAATTTTTTTTTTTTCCGGATTTTCCGGGGAAATTTTGGGGAATTTTTAAAATTTTTTAAACGGTATATTGTTGGTCACATAAATGCCCAACTTTGCCCCAATTTAACCATCTTCGTATTTCCTATAGTCTCCGAGATCCCAATGGTGGGGTCGAATTTGAAACACCCGGTAAAAAGGGGGTTAAAACTTTTTTCAAGTATTAAAAAATGACTAATTAGTATTCTTTTTAACAAATTTTTTTGTCTAAAAAAAAAATTTTTAAACTTTATGCACTTCGGGATTTGATATCAATTTTAAGCTTGGCCAAAAAAAAAAATAAACAATAAAAAATATATGCAAAAAGTATAGTTTTTGGGGTTTTTTGACAGAAAAGATATAATAAGTAATTAAACATCCTTAAGCCAGTGAGTAATTAAAAATGTCTCATTGCTTTTTTTTAGAAAAGGACATATAGCCCAGTCTGTTTTTTTTAGACTTTAATTTGTAAGGAAAAAAGGGTTTTTTTGGTTTAGAGGGTGAACCTGAATATGACTATATAGTTTTAGACTCAAAAAAAATGTGCGGGGTTTGGGGGTGGGGTTAAAAGTGCTAAAAACTTTTTTTTTTGGGGGTTTAATTTTAGAGGAAATTTTTAAAAAATTTTTTTTTTGGGTTTTTAAAAAAAAACCTAAATTTGACCCCGGCAAAAATTGTTTTGGGGGTTATTTTTTATGAAAAATAAAAAAAAACCGAAAAATGGGGCCTTTTTTTTAAAATGTTGAAATTATTGAAAAAAATATTTTATCATTTCTGTCATTGCAAAACATAGGTGTTTTAATTTTTGTTTAAAATTTTAAAAAAAGGGGGACTTTATTTTTTTTCAAGATAATTTTGGTTTTACTTTTTTTTAAAAAGCCCTCCTGGGGGGGTTTTTTTTTTTTGTTTTAAAATTTTTGGTATTAAAACTTTTTTGTTTTTTCCAGACTTTATTTTTTACTAATTGAGATAAAGGGAAATAAAAAAAAATTTTTTCCCCTTTTCGTTCTAGCTTTAAAAAAGGTATTTTTTTAAAAAAAAAATTTGGGAAAAGACCCCCTTGAAATTTTTAAACCCCAAAAAAGGAAAAGGGGCCCCAAAACAAATTTTTAAAAAAAGTTATTTTATTTATTTTTTAAATTTTATTAAAATTTGAATAAACATTCAAAAATAAAAAATTTAATAATTTTTTTTTAAATACCAAAAAACCCAAAAATTGGGTTTTTTTTGATTATAACCCCTTCCCCGGATAAAAAAATAAAAATTCCCAAAAAGGGTCTTGTAAAAAAATTTTTTTATCCTATTTTTGGTTTTGTTAATTTTTTTAAGATATTGACGTTTAAAATTTTTAAAAAATGTTAATATCAAAAATTATGCCTTTTTTGATTATTTGTTTTTTAAACCCTCCTTTTTTAAAAAATTTTTTTAAAAAAAATTTCAGAAAACCTATAACAAGCACACACCATTTTTTTTTTCCGTGAAAAAAAATTTTAAAATTAATTTAATTTTTTAAAAAAATTTTTTTTTATCGGGAAACCCTATTAGACGACATATCAATTAATAAATTTAAAAAATTTTTTAGTTTCAAATATATTAATTGATCTCTCGCCAATACCATTTTAAATGGGGGATTCATGAACACCAATCTGGCTTTTCGATTTTTAAAGTGCCTTCCGATTTTTTTAAATTTATATGTCGTCAAAAAGGGGGTTTTAGATAAAAAATTTAAATATAAAAAAAAAATTTTTTAAATTTTATTACACGGGGCCCCCAAAAAAGGTTTGTGGGGTGGGGATATTTTTTTTAATTTTTTTTTTCCGCTAAACACAAGTAAAGAAAAAAATTTGGGGGTTAAACAGCAAATAATCAAGAAAAGGCATAATTTTAGATATTAACGTTTTTTTTTAAAGTAAAGCGTCAATATCTTAAAAACTATTAACGATACACAAAACTTTATAGGAATAAACCATGATTTTTACAAGACCTTTTAAATTTTTGTAATATCATTTTTTTATCCGAATGCGAGAAATCAAAAAAAACCCAATTTTTGGGATTTTTTTAATATGATTCTGGAAAAAAAATTTAAAAAATTTTTTTTGTTCTATTTTTGAATGTTTATTGCAAATTTTAAGTAATTTAGAATTTAAATAAAAAAAATAACTTTTTTTTTTTAAAAATTTGTTTTAAACCAGTTTTAATTTCTTGGTTTAAAATTTTTAAATTACGCAGGGGGGGCTTAGGTCCCAAAATTTTTTTTTAACAAAAAATTTTTTTCAAGGGTTAGAACGAAGGAAAATTTAAAAATTTTTTTTTTTTTTTCGTTGATCTCAATTAGTAAAATATAAGTCTGGGAAAAAAAAAAAAAACAGTTTGTAATACCTAAAATATTTATAAACAAAAAGATAAAAAAATCCCGATGGGGCTTTTTAAAAAAAAATAAAACTCAATTATCTTAGCAAAAAAAATCCGATCATGCTTTAGAACCTCTCATTTAATTGAAAAAAACCCATGTTTTGCAATGACAGGAAAAAAAAAAAAACCTTTTGCAAAAATTTAAATTTAAAAAAAAAGGGTATTTTTAACGGTTTTTTTTTTCATTTTTCATAAACAAATGAACCAAAAACCAAAAAAATTTTTTAAAAAAATTCCCCAAAAATTAACAATGGCGCACTTTTTTTGAGTCTAAAACTTTTTAGTCATATTCAGGTAATTACCCTCTACAACTTCTAAATTTCAACCTTTACAAATTAACGTCAATAAACAGCCCTTATTTTTACCTACAGACTGGGCTAATAGGTATCTGTTTATTTCTTTACTATGACAAAAAAAAAGAACAAAAAAAATTTTTTTCCCTTAAAAAAAAAATGTGTTTTTTTTTTTTATCCTTATACATATTCTAAAGTTCATTAACTTTTTAAACACCATTTTTTTTTTGGGTTTGAATATTTGCTAAATTTTTTAAAAATATCAATTTTCATTATCTTCTTTTTAGAATATGACAAAGAAAAAAAATTTAAAAAGGGGTCTTCTTTATTGACAATAAATTGTTTGTGTTATTTGGGGAAAAAAAGGGTTTTTTGAAAAAACATTTGAAGTCTCGCACTCTATTCCAGTGTTCTTTACTATAGTATTTTTACAAATTTAAAAAGTTTTTTTTTCTGTTATTTTTTCTTTACTTTTAAAACTTTTTAACAGATAATTATTTTTTAAAACTTAATTTTTTTTTCCCCCTTTTTCCTTCTTTTTTTCCTTTTTTTTTCCTGTCTTTTTTAAAATTTTTTCTTCTTTTTAAACATCTCCCGACATTTTTTGAGGTTAAGGGAAAAAAATTCTTTTTAATTTTTTTTTTTTTTTGGGACTTTCTAAAGTGGTCAAGTATGTCCCAAATAAAGGTGAATGATTTTTCGAACCTTGTTTCTCGCTTGTAAAATTTTTTTAGAATTATCTTCAGATCAAGATTCTGATTTGTTTTAGTACTTATTTTACGGCATGAACTAGCGCTTGTACTGTATAATATTCATTCCTGGGAGCAACGTAAAGGTTGTAAGGGAAATTTTCCCCCAAATTTTAAAAAAATTTCCCCGGGCCCGCGGGTCAAGTTATAAACATTGTAAATTATTATTTTAGGAGATTGTCAAGGTGGTTATTTCTTTGTCTGGGGAAAAAATTTCCCCATTTGTGTCTTCGGGAAGTTTGGGGAAAAGTGTAAACACACCTCCTCTTGGTTTTTTAATAGATGGGCCAAAGGTGGCACCACATCCTGTTTTTCATTAATTTGAATTTTGCCAAAAGTGGCGCCCACATCTTATTCCAGGTTACCGAGGGATTTTATACCCTTTGCCCCATCTTGATCGGACCGTACGGGGTCTTGTTCGTTTTAAAAATTTAATATTTTTTAATCTTCTGGTGGTTTGAAAGAAAGTTAAGGCCGGGGAGGCCTGGCCCCCAAAAACACCTTTAGCAGTAAAGTACGGTTTATTCCCCCTTGTTGCAAAAAGGGGGGCGGGGAAAAACCTTTAGCGGCAGTGGCCGTCGGCGTTCAAGGTCCGTCCCCCTCAACGACACGAAGGGTTGTTTGATGAGGGGCTACCTGGCTGGCAGGGGCGTTTTCCCCGAGGCGCCGCCGCGTCAAAGTAAGTGATACCTTGCTGGTTGATTTTACCCCCCGATTGGCAGGGGCGGCTTCCCGGGGCGCCGCGGGGCTGAAGTAAGGGGCCAGTGAATGCAGAAGGGTTTTGTTCCCCAGGTTGGATAAAAGTTTTTGGGGCTTGACTCAGAAGTCTTTGACGCATTGGATCCCCAATTATTAACGAACAAAATAAAAATTTGTCGTCCAATAAAAAAAACAAATTTATTAATTACTGCCACTTATTATTTTTATATTACAAAAAAAAATATGCTTACTAAGGGGGGAAAAAATTTTAAAATTAGTTGACAAAAAGAAATTTATTTAAATAAGATTGCTGATCTCCAAGCAAAAGAGAAATATAATACAGAAATTTCGGAAAAAATTTTTTACTCTTTAAAAAACTCTAACACTTATAAATTGAATTATCCAATTAAGATTGGGATAACTTTCCCCCCCATTGCAAAAAAAACAAAATTATTTTTTAGCCCAAAATCTATAAACCCTAAAAAAATTAATTGCTTTCCGAAGCAAGGGGAAACCCCTAATACCATGCATAAACAAATAAAAAAAATACAAATTACGACTCCTTTTAAACCGAATAAAAAAAAAAATTAGCAAAAAAAAAAAAAAAAACTAAACTTTTTTATCGGTAATTAAAATTTTAAACTATTAGTTAAACTTAAAATAAATCCATACAAGATAAAATCAAAGTAAAATTTTTAAAATTAAATTCAGCAAAAAAGAGATATTAAAGACTTAGAAAAGCTTGGAGCCGCAGGGGAGATAAACACTACCAAGCAGGCGGCATAACCTAGCAGAGCGCCTACCTAACATGCACTTTCTCAAACCCGAAATCTTTCCGTATTTATAGGATTCCGCGTCACCGTGGTCTTATATACCTATGCAATCGTTTCTAAGCATTTTTTTAATAATCTTCATAGTTGTTTTGATACGATATAAATTTTGATAAAAAACGATAGAAATTTTACATAGTTCTCCAGATGGGATAGATGAGGAATTGACTGATTGCCTGACCTACCTGAGTATACCAGAAAAAAGTGCATACAGAACGTCCGCGCAACTTTCATTTTTAGGATTGCCAATTGTTAAACTCCGGACAAGGTGATGACGAAAAAAGTTCTTTTTTTTAAAAATGGGATGGTTTGGTGCAAAATTAACACCCTCCAAAGACATTGCCTTTTAAAGTATTTATTTTAAACCAAGTTGGTTTGAATTTTTTTGTTGGCGTTTAAACAAAAAGCTTTTTTTGGAAAAATTTTTTTTACACCTGCGCTGTATGCGCAGCGCAGTATCTGGTCTAACCAGGTAGGACAGTCAATCAGTCGATTACTTACTCATCTATCTTATCTGGAGAACTATGTGAAATTTCTACTTGAATCAAACACATTAAAAAACGTTTGTCGTGGGCTTTTGGGACTATAAGGTTTTAGTAATTTAGTATAATGAAGCTATCCCTAGCTAGTCCCAAAAGTGTATTGAAAGTATTTCAAAGCTTGCCCTCAAAAAAAATGTGATTCACTGATCAGCCCTATAATCCATACATAATGCACGAGGGCCTCCTGTGGGGCATTTTGGGTTAAATTTTTTTACTTTCATTGGTAGGATAACCATCATTTTATATTTCTAGAATTATCATAAATATGGGGGGGAAATGCCTTTTTGGAGGATGTATTCGATAAGCGAATTTGATTGAACTGTTTGGAAGAAATTAAGCAGCCCTTTTGCTAAAATAAAAAAAAAAACATTTTTATTTCTTTTATCTTAATAAAATTAGGATAAAGCTGTGGTATTTAATATCAGTAAAGTTGTACAAGATAATAAAAATTGAAGTGACGTGTTGTAAAATTTGGGTTTTAAGGTTTTCTTGACTATAGGTTTCTAATTTTGGTAAAATAAATTCCCCTTGTCAAATTACATTGTTATACACCTTTTATTTTTAAAAGGGGTGTAGCATTTCCAACTTTTACCTTTAAAGTTTTACAATTTAAATAGGCTTGTTTTAAAATTTATATATGCCTTGTCAACACAAGACCAAAAAAGAGAAATAAAAAAAAAGTTTATAAGGGGATATTATTCCGGTTACTTGCCAGACATGTGAAAATGGATCGTTTTGGCCCAGAGTACAGATTTTACCGGGTGTCAAAATAAGAAAGGACACCGGCCGTATCTCGGAAACTATTTATTGCACAGCTTTGGGAAACAAAATATTTTCAGTAACAGTAGTCAAGAAAAAATATTGGAAATTATTTTTAAGTCTCTGAAACTACCGCGAGTTTAAAGGGAAAAAACCTTTTTTTTAAATTAAAATTTTTAAAAAAAAGCAAAAACTAAAACCCAAATTCTGCATCAGTTTGGTTAAGGACTTTTTGTCGTATATCCAATAATAAGGGTGGGGCAAGATAATTAATAATCATACTTACAAGTAGCTCTATCTCCCACATCTTTTATTGAAAGTGGTTAATGTAGTACTCGTTCAAAAGAAAATTTTAAGCTCTTTTAAACGTCGTGCTTTTCGGTGTCGGCTAGTTTGCAGTTTACCAACTAGAGGGCGTGGTTTAAGGACAACTCGGTTTTTAGAGATTTTCTCGAAAAAGTTAAACACGACGATATGATTTTTTGTTGTAGATTTAGAAGAAGAAAAAATACCTATACTCTGGCGAAAACCGCGTTTTGATATCTGCATTTGTTTTCGAGTTATAAATTTAACCTGTTTTTCAAATGATAAAAAATTTTTAAAAATTAATCAAAACAGTCTTTGTGACAGAGTAAAAAAAAAATTACTGCAAATAAAAAAATACTAAAAAATATTTTAAAGTTTTTTTTGTATTTATAAGAGAACAGAATAAACAATCGAAAAAATGTAAATGACGTGTTGTTTATCAAATTCTCCTACTATTTTAGATGTTGCATACTCATCATGTGTGTGTTTAACAACGGCAACTAAACGTTCGTGCTAAAGATTGTGTTTTTTAAAAAAAAAAAAAAATTAAAAAAATTTTTTAATTTTTTTTTTTGTTCTTTTAAATTTTTAAAAAAAAAAAATTTAAAATTTTAAAAAAGAAAATAATTTTTTTTTTGGGTTTTAAAAATTAAAAATTTTAAAAAATTTAAAAAAAAAAAATTTTTTTTTTTAAAAAAATTTTTTTTTTTTTTTAAAAAAAAAATTTTTTTTTTTTTTTTCCCCGTATACTTTGCCCTAAAAAATAAAAAATTTTTTTTTCCCCAAAAATTTTTTTAAAATTTTTAAAAAAAAAATAAAAAATTTTTTTTTTTAAGGGGGAAAAAATTTTTTGGGTTTTTTTAAACCCAAAAAAAAAAAAATTCAAAAAAATTTAAAGGAAAAAAAAAAATTTTTTTAAAAATTTTAAAAAAAAGGGGAAAAAAACTTTTGGGGGTTTTTTAAAAAAATTTTCACAAAAATTTTTTAAAAAAAATTAAAAATTTTTAAAAAAAAATTTAAATTTTTTTTTTTTAAAAAAAAAAAAAAAAAAAAAAAAATTTTAAAAATTTAAAAAAAAATTTTTTTTTAAAAAAAAAAAAAAAAAATTTTTTTAAAAAAAAATTTTTTTTTTTTGGAAAATTTTTTTTTTTTAAAAATTTTTAAAAAAATTTTTTTTTAAACCCCCCCTTTTTTAAAAAAATTTTTTTTTTGGGGTTTTTTTTTTTTTTTTTTTTAAAAAAAAACCCAAAAATTTTGGGAAATTTTCCGGGGGAAAAAAGGGAAAAATTTTGGCAACTTTTTTAAAAAAAACCCCCCCCTTTTTTTTTTTTCCCCTTTTTAAAAAAAGGGAATTTGGGCCCCCCCCAATTCCCGGCCCCCCCCAAAAAAATTTTTGGGGCCCCCAAAATTTTTTCCGGGGGGTTTTAACCGGGGGAAAACCCTTTTTTTTTTCCCCAAAAAAATTTTTTTTAAAAATTTGGGTTTTTTAAAAAGGGGCCTTGGTTTTTAAAAATTCGGCCCCTTTTTTTCCCCAAAAAAAAAAACCCCCCCTTTTTTTTTCCAATTTTAAAAACTTTCCCCTTTTTTTTTTTAAAAAAAAAATTTTTTTTCCGGGTTTAAAAGGGAAAGGGCCCCCCTTTTTTAAAAATTTTTTTTAAACCCCCCCGGGAAAATTTTTTTTCCCCCCTTTTTTGGGGTTTTTTAAAAAAAATTTTTTTTAAAATTTAAATTTTTTTAAAAACCAAATTTTTTTTTTTTTCCCCCAATTTTTTTTTTTATTTTAAAAAAAAAAATTTTTTTTTTTAAGGAAAAAAAAAAAAATTTTTTTAAAATTTTTTTTTAAAATTTTTTTTTTTTTTTAAAAAAATTTTTAAAAAAAGGGTTTTTAAAGAAAATTTTTTTTTAAAGGGGGTTTTTTTTTTTTAAAAAAAAAAAAAATCCTTTTAAAACCGGTTTTTTTTTTTTCCGGGTTTTTCCCCTTTTTTAAAATTTTTTTTAATTTTTTAAAAAAAAAAATTTTTCCCCCCCCCAAAAAATAAAAAAAATTTTTTTAAAAAAAAACCCCAAAAAACCCCCAAAAAAAAAAAAACCCCCCCCCCGGGGGGGTTTTTTAAAAAAATTCCTTTCGGAAAAAAAATTTTTGGGGGTTATTAAAAAAAACCAAAAGGTTTTTTTGGGGGGGCCCCCCTTTTTTAAAAAATTTTTTTTAAAAAAAAATTTTTAAAAAAAAGGGGGGGAAAAAATTTTTTTTTTTAAAAATTTTTTTTTTTTAAAAAAATTTTAAAAACCCCCCCCAAAAAAAAAAAAAAAAGGGGGGGGGAATTTTTTTTTTTTTTAAACCCCAAAGGCCGGAAAACCCCCCTTTTTTTTTTTTTTTTAAAATTTTTTTTGGGAAAAATTTTTAAAAATTTCCCGGGAAAGGGAAAAATTTTTTTTTTTTTTAAAAAAAAAAAAATTTTTTTTCCGGTTTTTGGGGGTTTTAAAAAATTTTTTTCCCCCCCCAAAAAAAAATTTTTTTTTTTTTTTAAAGCCCCCCCAAAAAAAAACCTTTTTTTTAAAAAATCCTTTCAAATTTTTTTAAAAAAATTTTTTTTTTTTCCCCCCCTTTTTTTTTTAAAAAACCCCCCGGGGGGGGGGTTTTTTTTAAAATTTTTTTCCCTTTTTTAAAAAAAAAGGAAAAAAAAAGGGCCCCCTTTTTTTTTTTGGGGGGTTTTTCCCCCCCTTTTTTCCCTTTTGGGGGAAAAAAAAGGGGGGGGTTTTCCCCCCTTTGGGTTTTTTTGGTTTGGTTTTTCCTTTTTAAAAAAAGTTCCCCCTTTTTCCCCCTTTTTTTCCCCCCCCCAAAAAAGGGAAAAAACCGGCCCGGGGGAAAAATTCCCCTTTTTTTCCCTTTTTTTTTTTAAAAAAAAAAAAGCCTTTTTAAAAAAATTTTCCCCCCTTTTTTTTAATTTTTTAAATTTTTTTTTTTTGGAACCCCTTTCCCCCCCCCGGGGGGCCCCCAAAAAAAAAAAAAAACCCTTTTTGGGGGTTTTTTTTTTTTAAAAGGGTTTTTTTCCCCAAAAAAAAATTTTTTTTTTTTCCCCCCAAAAGGTTTTGAATAAAAATTTTTTTAAAAAAATTTTTTAAAAAGGGGAAAAAACCCCAAAAAAATTTTTAAAAAAAAATTTTTTTTTAAATTTGCCCTTTTTTTTTTTGGCCCCCCTTTTTCCCCCCAAAAAGGGGGAAAAAACCTTTCCCCAAAAAAAAAAAAAACCCCCCCTTTTTTTTTTAAAAAAAAAAAAAAAAAATTCAACCTTTTAAAAAAAAAAAATTTTTTAAAAAAAATTTTTTTTAAAAAAAAAAAAAAAAAAAAAAAGGTTTTTTAAATTTTTTTTTCCAAATTTTTTAAAAAAAAAATTTTAAAAAAAAAAAAACCCCAAAACAAATTTAATTTAAAAAATTTTTTTTTTAAAATTTTTTTTTAAAAAAAAAAAACCCCAAAAAAAAAATTTAAAAATTTTTTTTTAAAAATTTTAAAATTTTTCCAAAAAAAATTTTTGGGGGTTTTTTTTTTTTTAAGGGGAAAAAAAAAAAAAAATTTTTTTTTTAAAAAAAATTTTTTTAAATTTTTTTTTAAAAATTTTAATTTTTTTCCTTTTTTTTTGGGGGGTTTTTTAAAAAACCCCCAAAAAAAATTTTTTTTAAAAAAAATTTTTTTTAAAAAAAAAAAAAAAAGGGGAAAAAAAATTAAAATTTTAAAAAAAGGGAAAAAAAACCCCTTTTAAAAAAATTTAAAAAATTTTTTTTTTTTAAAAACCCTTTCCTTTTGGTTTTAAATTTTTTTTTTTAAAAAAAAAAAAGGGGGGGCCCCAAAAAAAAAATTTTTTTTTTCCCCAAAAAAAAGGGTTTAAAAAAAAAGGGGGGTTATTTTTTTTAAAAAAACCCAAAAAAAAAACCTTTTTGGGGGGGGAAAAAATTTTTTAAAAAAAAAAAAAAACCCCCTTTTTTTTTCCCCCTTTTTTTTTAAAAAATTTTTTTTTTTTTTTTCCCCTTTTTTTTTTTTTTAAATTTTTAAAAAAAGGTTCCCCAAAAAAGTTTTAAAAAGGTTTGGGGTTTTTTTTTAAAAGGGGGAAAAAAAAAGGTTTTGGGGGGGTTGGAAAAACCTTTTTTTTTCCAAAAATTTTTTTAAAAAAATAAAAAATTTTTAAAAAAATTAAAGGGGTTTTTTTTTTAAATTTTTAAAAAAACCCCCGGGGGGGGGAAAATTTTGGGGTTTTGGGGGAAAAATTTTTTTTTGGGGGAAAAAAATTTTTAAAAAACCCCTTTTTTTTTTTTTTAAAAATTTAAAAAAAATTTTAAAAATTTTTTAAAAAAAAAAGGTTTTCCCCCCCCCGGCCAAAATTAATTAAAAAAACCCCGGCCACCCAAATTAAATTTTTTTAAAAAAAAAAAAAAAAAAGGGTTTTTAATTTTTTTGGGGAAAAAAAAAAATTTTAAAAATTTTTGGGAAAAAATTTTAAAAGGAAAGGGTTTTTAAAAAAAAGGGGGGGTTTTTTTAATTCCTTTTAAAAAAAATTTTTTTTTAAAAATTTTTGGAAGGGAAAAATTTTTTTTAATTTTAAAAAAAAGGATTTTAAAAAAATTTTTTAAAAAAAAAAAAAAAGGGGAAAAAAAAATTCCAAAATTTTTTAAAAAAAAAAAATTTTTTTTTTTTTTTTATTTAAAATTTTTTTTTTTTTTAAAATTTCGGGGAAAAAATTTTTTTTTTAAAAAAAAAAATTTTTTAAAAAAAAAAGGGGGGGTTTTTTTAAAAAGGAAAAAAATTTTTTTTAAAAAAAATTTTAAAAAAAAAAAAGGGGAAAAAAATTTTTTTTTTTTAAAAAAAAAAAATTAAAAAGGAAAAAAAAAACCCCTTTTTTTTTAAAAATTAAAAAAAAAATTTTTTAAAAAAAATTAAAAAAAAAAGGTTTAAAAAATTTTTTTTTAAAAAAAAAAAAAAATTTTTTAAAAAAAAAAAAAAAAAAAAAATTTTTTAAAAAAAAAAGGGGGGTTTTTTTTTTTCCAAAAAAATTTTTTTATTGAAAAAAAATTTTAAAAAGGGGGAAAAAAAAAGGGGGGCAATTTAAAAAAAAATTTTTTTTTTTCAAAATTTTTTTTTAAAAAAACCCCTTTTTTTAAAAATTTTTGGTTTTTTTTTAAAAATTTTTATCAAAGGGGGCCAAAGGGAAAAAAAATTTTTTAAAATTTTAAAAAAAAAAAATTGATTTTTTTTAAAAAAAAAAAATTTTTTTTTTTTAAAAAATTTAAAAGGGAAAAAAAAAAAAATTTTTTTTTAAAACCCCCCCAAAAAAAAAAAAAATTTTTTAAAACCAATTTTTTTAAAAAAAAAAATTAAAAAAAAAAAAGAAATTTTTTTTTAAAAAAAAAAATTTAAAATTTTTTTTTCAAATTTTTAAATTTAAAAAAAATTTCCCCCTTTAAAAATTTTTTCCCCAAAAAAAAAAAAAAAGGGGGCCTTTTTTTTAAAAAAAATTTTTTAAAAAAATTTTTTAAAAAAATTAAAATTTTTTTTAAAATTTTTTAAAAAAAAATTAAAGGAAAAAAATTTTTGGGGGGAAAAAAAATTTAAAAAAAATTTTTTTGGTTTTCCCCCAAAAAATTTTTTTTTGGGGGGGAAAAAAAAAAGGGGGGAAAAAAAAATTTTTTTTTTTTTAAAAACCTTTTTTTTAAACCGGGGGGCCCCCCCGGGGGGCCCAAAAATTTTGGGGTTTTTGGGGAAAAAATTTTAAAAGGGAAAAAGTTTAAAAATTTTTTTTCCAAAAAAAAACCCCCCCCCCTTTTTTTTTTCAATTTTAAAATTTTTTTTTTAAAATTTTTTGGTTTTAAAAGGAAAAAAAATTTTTTTTTTTTTTTTTTTAAAAAAAAAAAATTTTTTTTTTTTTTTAAAAAAAAAAAACCCTTTTTTTTTTAAAAAAAAAGGAAAAAAATTCCCCCAAAATTTTTTCCCCCTTTTTTTAAAAAACCGGAACCCCTTTTAAAAAAAAAAAAATTTTTTTGGGGGGGGGGGGAAAAAAATTGAAAAAAAAAAATTTTTTTTTTGGGGAAAAAAAAATTTCCCAAATTTAAAAAAAAAAATTAAAGGAAAAAAAAAAACCCCCTTTTTTTTTAAAAAAAAAAAAAAAAAGGGGGGAAAAAAAATTTTTTCTTTTTTTAATTTTTTTTAAAAAAAAAAAAATTTTTTTTTTTTTTTTTTTTTAAAAAAAAAAAAAAGGGTTTTTTAAAAAATTTTTTTTTTTTTTTTTAAAAATTTAAAAAAAATTAATTAAAAAATTTTAAAAATTTTTAATTTTTTTAAAATCTTTTTAAATTTTTAATAAAATTTTTTAAAAACAAAATTTTTTTAAAAAAAAAATTTTTGGGAAATTTTTTTTTTTTGGGGGGCCTTTTTAAAATTAAAAATTTTTTTTTAAAAATTTAAAAAAAAAAAGGGTTAAATTTAAATTAAAAATTTTTAAAAAAAAAAAAAAAAGGGGGAAAAAGGGTTTTTTTTTTAAAAAAAAAAAATTTTTAAAAAAATTTTAAAAATTTTTTTTTTTTAAAAATTTCCCCTAAAAAACCCCCCGGGGGGGGAAAAAAAAAATTTTTTTTTTAAAGGGTTTTAAAAAATAAACCCAAAAAAAAGGAAATTTTTGGGTTTTTAAAAAAAAATTTTTTTTTTTTTAAAAGGGGGGAAAAAAAAATTTTTTTAAAAAAAGGAAAAAAAAAAAAAAAAAAATTAAAACCGGGCCCCCCAAAAAAAATTTTTAAAAAAAAAAATTTTTTAAGGAAAAAATTTCCCCAAAAAAATTTTTCCCCGGGGGGGGATTTTTTTAAATTTTTTAAAAAAAAATTTGGGGGGGTTTTTTAAAAAAAGTTTAAAAACCCCAAAAATTTTTTTGGAAATTAAAAAAATTTTTTTTTTAAAAAAAAAAAGGAAAAATTTTTTAATTTTGGTTTTTTTTTTTTTTGTTTTTTTTTTTAAAAAAATTTTTTTTTTTTTTTTTTAAAAATTTTTTTTTTTTTTTTTTTTTTAAATTAAAAAAATTTTTTTTTTTTTTTTTTTTTAAAAAAAAAATTTTTTTTTAAAAAAAAAAAATTTTTAAAACCCCTTTTTGGGGTTTTTTTTTTTTTTAAAAAAATTTTAAAGGGAAAAAATTAAAAATTTTTTTTTTTTTTTTTTAATTTGGAAAAAATTTTTTTTAAAAAAAATTTTTTTTTGGTTTTTTTTTTTAAAAATTTGGTTTTAAAAAAAATTTTTTTTTTTTTAAAGGGGGTAATTTTGAAATTTAAAAAAATTTTTTTTTTTTTTTTAAATGGGAAAAAACCCAAAAAAAATTTTTTTTTTTTTTTTTTTTTTTTTTAAACCTTAAAAAATTTTTTAAAAAAAATTTAAAAATTTTTTTTTTTTGAAATTTTAAAAATTTTTTTTTAAAATTTTTTTTAAAAAAAAAAAATTTTTTTTAAAAAGGGGAAAAAAAAATTTTTTAAAATTTTCCCTTTTGGGGGGGAAAAAAAGGGAATTTTTTAAAAAAAAATTTTTTTAAAAAAAAAAAAATTTTTAAAACCCTTTTTTTGGGTTTTTTTTTTAAAAAAAAAAAAAAAAAATTTTTAAAAAAATTTTTTTTTTTAAAAAAAAAAATTTTTTCAACCCGGAAAAATTTTTAAAAAAAAAAAAAAAAAACCTTTTTCCCCCCCCAAAAAAAAAAAAACCCCCCCGGGTTTGCAGGGGAAAAAAAATTTTTAAAAAGGTTTTTTGTAAAAAAAAAGGGGGGAAGGGGAAAAGAAAAAATTTTTTTTAAAATTTTTTTTATTTTCCCAAAAAGGGAAAAAAGGGTTTTTTTTGGGGTTTTTTTTTTTTTTTTTGGGGGAATTTTAAAAAAAGGGGGCCCCAAAAAAAATTTTTTTGAATTTTTTTGGGAAAAAAAAAACCCCCCAAAAAAAACCCGGGAAAACCCCCTTTTTGGAAAAAAAAAAAAAAAAAAAACTTTTTTTTTTTTCCAAAAAAATTTTTTTTTTTTTTTGGTTTTTTTTTTAACCAAAAAAAAAAAAAAAATTTTTTTGGGGGTTTTTTAAAATTTTTTTTTTTTTTTAAAAAAAAAAAAAAACCCCCCCCGGTTTTTTTTTTTTCCCCCGGGGGGGGGTTTCCCCTTTTTGGGGGTTTTTCCCTTTTTTTTCCCCCCCTTTTCCCCCAAAAAAAACCTTTTTTTTTTTTTTTAAAAAAAACCCCTTTTTTTTTTTTTTTTTAAAAAAAAAAAAAGGGGCCTTTTTCCCTTTAAAAAATTTTTAAAAAAAATTTAAAAATTTTTTTGAAAACCCTTTTTCCCCCCCGGGGTTTTTTTAAAATTTTTTTTTAAAAAAAAAAAAATTTTTTTAAAAGGAATTTAAAAAAATTTTCCAAAAAAAAAAAAAAACCCCCCAAAAACTTTAAAATTTTAAAAATTTAAAAAAAAAATTTTTTTAAAAAGGAAAAATTTTTGAAAATTTTGGGGGTTTTTTCCTTTAAAAAAATTTAAAAAAACCCGAAAATTAAATTTTTTTCCAAAAAAATTTTTTTAAAAAAATTAATTTCCAATTTTTTTTTTTTTTTTCCAAAAAATTTTTCTTTGGGGGTTTTTTTAAAAACCCCCCAAAAAAAAACTTTTTAAAAAGGGGGGGTTTTTTTTAAAAGGGGGGGAAATTTTTTTTGGGGGGGGTTTTAAAAAACCCTTTTTTTTAAAAAAATTTTTTTTTAAAAAAAAAAAAAGGAAAAAATTGGGGAAATTTTGGGGGGTTTTGGGCCCCAAAAAAATTTTTTTTTAAAAAAATTTTTTAAAAAAACCCGGGGGAAAATTTTTTTTGGGTTTTTTCCCTTTTTTTTTGGTTTTTGTTTTTTTTTTTGGGTTTTTGGTTTTGGGTTTTTTTGGGTTTGGGGTTTGGGAAAGGATTTTCCCCCCGGGGGGCACGGGGGTTTTTTTTAAAAAAAAAAATAAAAAAATTTTTAAAAAAATTTTTTTTTTGGGGGGGGGGGGGGGGGGTTTGGGGGGGGTTGGGGGTTTTTGGGGGAAAAAAATTTTTTAAAAGGGGGGGAAAAAACCCCTTTTGGGGGGAAATTTAACCCTTGGGGGGGTTTTTGGGGGGGGTTTTAAATTTTTTGGGGGTTTTTTTTTTTTGGGGGTTTTTTTTAAAAAAAAAAAAAATTTTTTTTTAAAAAGGGGTTTTTGGGGGGGGAAAAGGGGGGGGGTTTTTTTTTTTGTTGCCGGGGGAAAAATTTTTTAACCGGGGTTTTTTTTTTAAAAAAATTTTCCCAATAAAAAAAGGGGGGGGGGAAAAAAAACCCCAAAAGGGGAAATTTTTTTTGAAGGGGGTTTTTTTAAAAAAAAAAGGAAAAAAAAAAAATTTTTTATTTAAAGGTTTAAAAAAATTTTTTTTTGGGGGAAAAAAAAAAAAAAAAAAAAAAACCCCCCCCCGGGGGGTTTTTTTTAAAAGGTTTTTCCCTTTTTTTAAAAAAAATTTGAACCCAAAATTTGGGGAAAAGGGGAAAACCTTTTTCCCAAAAATTTTTTTTTCAAAATTTTTTTTTTTAAAAAAGGGGGGGTTTTTTTTTTTTTTTTGGGGGGGCAGGGGAAAAATTTTGGGGGGTTTTTTTTAAAAAAAAGGGGTTTTTTGGGGGAAAAAAAAATTTTTTTGGGTTTTTTTTAAAAGGGGTTTTTAAAAATTTTTTTTTTCTTTTTTTAAAAAAAATTTTTTTAA
This sequence comes from Listronotus oregonensis, assembly GCA_019359885.1. NCBI lineage: Eukaryota > Metazoa > Arthropoda > Insecta > Coleoptera > Curculionidae > Listronotus > Listronotus oregonensis. The sequence goes on from JAHBCN010002559.1 coordinate 28,018, forward strand.
AAAAATTTTTTTTGGAAAATTTTTAAAAAATTTTAAAAAAAAGGAAAAGGGGCCCCCAAAAGGGGAAAAATTTCAGGAAAAAAGGGGGGAATTTTCCTTTTTTTTAAAGTTTTGGCCCCCCTTTGAAGGGTTTAAAATTTCCCCCCCCAAAAAAAGGGGGTCCTTTTTTTTTTTTTTTTTTTTAAAAAAAAAGGGGGGGGGGTTTTTAAAAAAATTTTAAAGGTTTTAAATTTTTTTTTTTGGTTTTCCCCCAAAAAAAAAATGTTTTTAAAAAAATTTTTTTTTCCCAAAAAATTTTTTCCCAAAAATTTTTTTTTTTTTTTTAAGGGAAAGGGGGAAAAAAACAAATTTTTTTTAAAAAATTTTTTGGAAATTTTTTTAAAAAATTTGGTTCCCCCGGGGAAAAATTTTTTCCGGGGGTTTTTAAAAAATTTTTTTAAAAAAATTTTTTTTTAAAAAGGGGGGGGATTTTTTTTCCGGAAAATTTTTTTTTTTGGGGTTTTTTTTTTTTGAAAAAAGGGGGGGGGGAAAAAAAAAAAAATTTTTTGGGGGGGGAAAAAAAAAAACCCTTTTTTTTTTGGGGAAAAATTTTAAAAAAAAAAAAAACCCTTTTTTGGGAAAAAAGGTTTTTTAAAAAATTTTAAATTTTTTTTTCCCCTTTTTTTTTTTAAAATTCCCAGGGGTTTCCCTTTAAAAAAAACCCCCTTTTTTCCCCCCTTTTTTGGGGGGGAAAAAAAAAAATTTTTAAAAAAAAATTGTTTTTTTTTTAAAAAAAAAAAATTTTTTTTTTTTTTTTTTTAAAAAAGGGGGGAAAACCCTTTTGGGAAAATTTTAAAAAATTTTTTTTGCCGGGGGGTTTTTTTTTTTAAAAAAATTTTAAAAAAAAAAAAAATTTTTTTTTTAATTTAAAAAAAATTTTTTTTTTTTTTAAAAAATTTTTTTAAAAAAGTTTTAAAAATTTTTACAATTTTTTTCAAATTTTTTTTTTTTAAAAAAAAATTTAAAAAAAAAAATTTTTTTTTTAAAAAAAAAAATTTAAAGGGTTTTTTTTTTGGGGGCCCCCCGGGGGGGGGGGGGGGGGTTTTTTTTAAAAAAGGGGGGAAGGCCAAAAAACCCCCCCCCCCCTTTTTAAAGGGGGGGTTTTTTAAAAAAAAAAATTTTTTTAAAAATTTTTTTTAAAAAAAAAATTTTTTTTTAAAGGGGCCCTTTTTTTAAAAAATTTTTTTTTTTCCCCAAAAAAATTTTTTTTTTTAAAAAAAAAAAAATTTTTTTTTTAAAAATTTTTTTTTTAAAAAAAAAAAAATTTTTTTTTTTAAAAAAAAAAAAAATTTTTTTTTGAAAACTTTTAAATTTTTTCCCTTTAAATTTTAAAATTTTAAAAAGGGGGGAAAATTTTTTAAAAAAAAATTTTTTTTTTAAAAATTTTAGAATTTTTTTAACCGGGGCCCCCCTTTTTTGGGGAAAGGGGAAAAAAAAAGGGTTTTAAAAAAGGGGGGCAAATTTAAACTTTTTTTTAATTTTTTTTCCCCAAAACCTTTTTAAAGGGTTTTTAAAAAAAATTTTTTTTTTCCCTTTTTTTCCCCCCTTTGGGGTTTTTAAAAAAAAAAAATTTTAAATTTTTTTTTTTTTAAAAAAAAAAACCCAAAATTTTTTTAAAAAAAAAGGTTTTTTTTAAAAAAGGGAAAAAAAATTTTTTTTTTTTTTTGGGGGTTGGAAAATTTTTAAAAGGTTTTTTTTTTTTTTAAATTTTTTTAAAAATTTTTTTCCCCTTTTTGGAAAAAAAAAAATTTTTTTTTTTTTAAAAAATTAAAAAATTTTTTTTTTTAAAAGAAACCCCCCAAAAAAAAAAAAAAGGGATTTTTTTTAAAAAAAAAAATTTTTTTTAAATTTTTTTTTGGGGGGGGGGTTTTTTTTAAAAGGAAAAATTTTTTTTTTTTTTAAAAGGATTTTGGGAAAAAATTAAAAAAACCCCAAATTTTTAAAAAAAAAATTTTTTTAAAAAAAAAAATTTTTAAAAAACCCCTTTGGGGGGGGGGGCTTTTTTCCCTTTAAAAATTTTAATTTTTAAAAAAAAGGGAAAAAAAAAAATTTTTTTTTTTTTTAAATTTTTTAAAAAAAAAAATTTTTTTTTTTTTTTTCCCCCAAAAAAAAAAAAATTTTTTTTTTTTTTTGGGGGCCCCCAAAAAATTTTTTTTAAAAAAATTTTTTTTCCCCCAAAAACCAAAAAAAAAAAAAAAAAAGGGTTTTAAAAACTTTTTTTTAAACTTTTTTTCCCCTTAAAAATTTTTTTTAATTTTTTCCCCAAAAAAAAAAAATTTTTTATTTTTGGGGCCTTAAATTTTTCCCCCCAAAAAAAAAAATTTTTTTTTCCAAAACCCAAAAAAAAATTTTTTTAAATTTTTTTTTTTTAAATTTTTAAAATTTCCCAAAAGGGAAAAATAAAAAATTTTTTAAAAATTTTAAAACCCCAAAAAAAGGCCCTTTTTAAAAATTTTTTTTTCCCCCAAAGGCCCCCCTGTTTTTAACCCCAAATTTTTTAAAATTTTTTTTAAGGGGAAAAAATTTTTTTTTTAAAAAAATTAAAAAAAATTTTTTTTTTTTTTCTTTAAAAAAAAAAAAAAATTTTTTTGGCCCCAAAAAAAAAAAAAAATTAAAAAAAAAAATTTTTTCAAAAAATTTTTTGGTTTTTTTGGGAAAAAAAAAAATTTTTTAAAAATTTAAAAAATTTTTTTTTTTTAAAAAAAGGGTTAAAAAATTTTTTGGAAAAAAAATTTTTTTTGGGGAAAAAAACCCTTTTTTTTTTAAAAAATTTTTTTTTAAAAAAAAAAACCCAAAACCAAAAACCCCCCTTTTTTTTAAAATTTTAAAAAAAGCCCCCCCCCCCTTTTTTTTTTTAAATTGGGGAAAAAATTTTTAAAAAAAAAAAAAATTTTTTAAAAAAAAAAAAAAAAAAAAATTTTCCCTCCAAAAAATTTTTTTTTTTGGGAAAAAATTTTTTAAAAAAAATTTTAAAAAAAAAACCCCCCCTTTTTTTAAAAATTTCCAAACCCCCCCCTTTTGGTTTTTCCCCCCCGGGGAAAAAAAAATTTTTAAAAAAATTTTTTTTTTTGGGTTTTTGGGGGGGGGTTTTTTTTTTGGGGGGGGGGGGTTTAAATTTTTTACTTTTTTAAAAAAATTTTTTTTAAAATTTTTTTTTAAAAAAAAAAAATTTTTTTTTTTAAACCGGAAAAAAAATTTTTTTTTTTTTTAAAAAAAAAAAAAAAAAAAAAATTTTTTTTTTTCAAAAAAAGGGGGGGGAAAACCTTTTTTAAAAAAATTTTTGGGGGGGAAAAAAATTTTTTAAAAAAATTTTTTGGGGGAAAAATTTTTTATTTTTTTTTAAAATCAAACCAAAAAAAAAAATTTTTTTTTTTTCCAAATTTTAAAAAAAAAATTTTTTTTAATTTTTGGGGGGGTTTTTTAACCCGGGGATTTTTCAAAAGGGAAAAAAAAAATTTTGGGGGAAAATTTTTTTTTTTTTAAAAGGGGTTTTAAAATTTTTTTTTTTTAAACCCCAAAAAAAAAAATTAAAAAAAAAAAATTTTAAAAAAAAAAATTTTTAAATTTTTTTAAAAAATTTTAAAAAAAAATTTTTTAAAAAAAAAAAAAAAAATTTTAAAATTTTCCCCCCCCTTTTTTAAACCCAAAAAAAAAATTTTTTCCCCAAAAATTTTTCCCCTTTTTTTTTTTTAAAAAAAAAAAAATTTTTTTGGGAAAAAAGGGAAAAATTAAAAAAAAAAAAAATTTTTTTTTTTTGTTAAACCAAAACCCAAAAAAAAAAAAAACAAAAAATTTTTTAAAAAATTTTTTTTGGGGGGGGGTTTTTGGGGGCCCGTTTTTTTTTTTTTTAAAAAAATTTTTTTTAAAAAAACCCTTTTTAAAAAAAAAATTTAAATTTTTTTTAAAAAAACCTTTTTAAAAAAACCTTTAAAATTTTTTTTTTTTTTCCCCCCCCCCAATTTTTATTTAAAAATTTAAAATTTTTTTTTTTTTTTTTAAAAAAAAAAAAAAAAAATTTTTCCCCAAAAAAAAACCCCCCAAAAAAATTAAAAATTAAAATTTTTAAAATTTTTAAAACATTAAAGGGGTTTTTTAAAAAAAAAAAAAACTTTTTCCCCCCTTTTTTTTTAAAATTTAAAAATTTCCTTTTGGAAAAAAGGGAAAAAAAACCTTTTTAAAAAAATTTTTTTTTTTTAAAAAATTTTTTAATTTTAAAAAAAAATTTTTTTTTTTAAAAAACCGGGAAAAAAAAAAATTTTAAAAAAAAAAAGGGGGGGCCCCCTTTTTTTTTTTTTGGTTTAATTTTCCCCTTTTTTTGGGGGAAAAAAAAAAAAAAAACAAATTTAACCTTTTTTTTTTTTAAAAAAAAAAAGGGGAAAAAAAAAAATTTTTGTTTTAAAAAATTTTTTTTTTTTAAAAAAAAATTTTTTTTTTTTGGGTTTTGGTTTTAAAAAAAGGGGCCCCCTTTTTTTTTTTTCCCCCAAAAACCCGGGGCCCCCCAAAATTTTTTTAAAAAAAAATTTTTAAAAAAGGGTTTTTTAAAATTTTTAAAAAATTTTTTTAAAAATTTTTTTAAAAAAAAAAAAAGGGGGGTTGTGGGGGGAAAAAGGTTTTTTAAATATTTTACAAAATTTTTTTAAAAAAAAAAAATTTAAAAAAAAAAATTTTTTTTTCCCTTTTGGTTTAAGGGAAAAAAAAAATTTTTTAAAGGGGGGTTTTTTAAAAAAAAAAATTTTTTGGGGAAAAAAAAAGGGGACCCCAAAAACCTTTTAAAACCAAAAAAAAAAAAAAATTTTTTTTTTTTTTTTTTTTTTTTTAAAAACCCCAAAAAAACCCAAAAAATTTTTTAAAAAAAAAATTATAAAAAAAAATTTTTTTTAATTTTTTGGGGAAATTTTTTTTAAAATTTTTAAAAAAATTTTTGGGGGGTTTTCCCAAATTGGGAAAAATTTTTTTTTTAATTTTAAAAGGGGGAAAATTTTTTAAATTAAAAAAAAGGCCCCAAAAATTTTTTTTTTTTTTTAAAAAAATTTTTTTTTGGGGGCCTTTTTAAAACCCAAAAAAACCAAAAAAATTTTTTTAAAAAAAAAAAAAAAAAAAGGGTTTTTTTTTTTTTTAAAAAAAAAAAAAATTTTTTTTTTTTTTTAAAAAGGGGAAAAAAAATTTTTTTTTTTTTTTTTTAAAAAAAAAAGGGAAAAAAGGGTTTTAAGGGAAAAGGGTTTTAAAAATAAAAAAAAAAGGGGGGGGGGGAAAAAACCCCCCCTTTTTTTTCCCCCCCCGGGGAAAACCCCCAAATTTTTGGGGCCCTTTTTTTTGGGGATTTAAAAAAAGGGTTTAAAAAAAAATTTTAAAAAAGGGGGGGGCCCCAAAAAATGGAAAAAAGGGGGGGAAAATTTTTTTTTTTCCCCCCAAAATTTAAAAAAAACCAAAAAAAAAGGGGCCCAAAATGGGAAAAAAAATTTTTTTTTTTTAAAAAAATTTTTTTAAAATTTAAAACCCCCCCCGGGGGGGGGTTTTTTAATTTGGGGTTTTTTAATTTTAAATTGGGGAAAAAAAAATTTTTTTGGGGGGGAAAAAAAAAAGGGGGGTTTAAATTTTTTTAAAAAATTTTTAAAAAAAAAAAATTTTTAAAAAAAAAATTTTTTCAAAAAAAAAAAATTTTTAAAAAAACCCCAAAAAAAAAAAAAAAAAAACCCAAAGGGGAAAAAAATTTTTTTAAAAATTAAAAAAAAATTTTTTTTTTTTAAAAATTTAAAAAAAAAAATTAAATTTTTAAAAAAAAATTTTTTTTTTTTTTTTTTTTTTTTTTTTTGGGGTTTTTTTTTTAAAAAAATTTTTAAAAGGCCCCCAAAAAAAAAAATTTTTTTTTAAAAAAAAATTTAACCTTTAAAGGGGGTTTTTTTTATTTTTTAAAAAATTAAAAAAAAAATTTTTAAAAAATTTTTTTCAAAAAAAAAAAATTTTTTTTCCCAAAAATGGGAAAATTTTTAAAATTTTTTTAAAAAAATTTTTTTAGAAAATTTTTTAAAAAATTTGGTTTAAATTTGGGTTAAAATTTTTTTTTTTTTTAAAAAATTTTTTAAAAAAAATTTTTTTTCCCCTTTTTTTCCCTTTTTAAAAAGGGTTTTTTGGCCAAATTTTTTTTTTTTAAAATTTTTTAAAAATTTTTTTAAAAAAAAAATTTTTAAAAAAATTTTATTTTTTAAAAAAGTTTTTTTTTTTGGGTTTTTTTAAAAAAAAAAAAAATTTTAAATTTTTAAAAATTTTTAAAAATTTAAAAATAAAAAAAGGGTTTTTTGGGGGAAAAAAAATAAAACTTGGGGGTTTTTTTTTAATTTTTTTTTTTTTAATTTAAATTTTAAATTTTTCCAAAAGAATTAGAAAAAAAATTTTTTTTTAAATTTTTTTTTTTAAAGATTTTTTTAAAAAAAAATTAAAAGGGGGTTTTCCCCTTTTGGGTTTTTTTAACTTTTTGGCCTTTTAAAAAAAAACCCCCCCCTTTTTTTTTTTTTTTTGGGGGTTAAAAAAATTTTTTTAAAAATTTTTTTTTTTTTAAAAAATTTTTTGTTTTTAAAAAAAATTTTTAAAAAAAAAAATTTTTTTTTTTAAAAAAAATTTTTTTTTTTTAATTTAAAAAACCCCCCAAAAAAGGAAAAAAATTTTTTTTTCCCAAAAAATTTTTTTTTTTAAAAAGGGGGGGGGCCCCTTTTAAAAGGTTTATTTGGGGTTTTTTTTTTTTTTCCCCTTTTTTTTTTTTAAAAAAAATTTTTTAAAAAAAAAAATTTTCCCCCAAAATTTTTCCTTTTTTTTAAAAAGAAGGGGAAAAATTTTTTTTTTTTTTTAAATTTTTTAAAATTTTTTTTTAAAAAAAAAAAAAAATTTTTTTTTTTTTTTTAAAAAACCCCCCTTTATTTTTTTGGGCCCCTTTTTTTTAAAAAACCCCC
>JAHBCN010002559.1:37500-89044 GCA_019359885.1 Listronotus oregonensis
AAAAAAAAATTTAAAATTTTTTAAAAAAAGGGGGAAAATTTTTTTAAAAAATTTTTTTTAAACCAAAAAAGGTTTAAAAAAATTTTTTTTTTTTTTTTGGGGGGAAAAACCTTTTTTTTTTTTTTTTTTTTTTTGGGTTTTTTTTTTGGGGGTTTTTTTTTTTTTTCCCCCCCAAAAAAATTAAAAAAAAAAAATTTTTTTTAAAAAAAAAATTTTTGGGTTTTTTTAAAAAAAAACCGTTTTTTAAAAAAAAATTTTTTTTTGGTTTTTTTTTTTTTTTTAAAAAAAAAAAAGGGAAATTTTTTAAAAAAATTTTTTTTAATTTTTCCAAAAAAACCCAAAAAAAAATTTTTAAAAAAAAAAAATTTTTTTTTTTTTTTTTTTTTAAAATTTTTTTGGGGGTTTTTTTAAAAAAAATTTTAAATTTGGGAAAAAAAATACTTAAAAAAAAAATTTTTTTTGGTTTTTTTTTTTAAAAAAAAAATTTTTTTTTTTTTTTTTTTTTAAAAAAAAAAAAAAAACCAAAAAAAAAGGGGTTTTCAAAATTTTTAAAAATTTTTTTAAACCCCCTTTTTTTTTTTTTTAAAAATTTTTTTTTTTAAGGGGCCCCCAAAAAAAAATTAAAACTTTTAAAAAAGGGGGGGAAAAAAAAAAAAAAAATTTAAAAAAATTTTTTGGTTTTTTAAAAAAAAAAAGGAAAAAAAAAATTTAAAATTTTTTTTCCGGGGGGAATTTTAAAAAAATTAAAAATTTTTAAAAATTTTTAAATTTTTTTCCCCTTTTTTTTTTTTTTTTAAAAAAAAAAAAGGGGTTTTTTTTTTGGGTTTTTGGGGGGGGGGTTTTTTTTTAAAAAATTTTTCAAACCTTTTTTTTTAAAAATTTTTTTTTTTTTTAAAAAATTTTTTTGGGGGCCCTTTTTAAAAAAAAATTTTTTTAAAAAATTTTTTTTTTTTTTTTTTTTTTTTTAAAAAAAAAAAAATTTTTTTTTTTTTTAAAAAACCCCAATTTTAAAAAAATTTTTTTAAAAAAAAAATTTTTAAAAACCCAAAAACCAAAAAATTTTTTTAATTTTTTTAAAAAATTTTTTTTTTAATTTTTCCCCTTTTTTTTTAAAAAAGGGGGTTTTTTTTAAAAAAAATTTTTTTTTTTTTTTTTGGGGTTTTTAAAATTTTTTTTTTAAAAAAAAAAACCCCAAAAAAATTTTTTTAAAAAAAAAAATTTTTTTTTTCCCCCCAAAAAAAAAAAAAATTTTTTCCAAAAATTTTTTTTTGGGTTTTTTTTTTTCCCCCTTTTTTTTATAAAAATTTGGGTTTTTTTTTTAAAAAATTTTTTTTTTTTTAAAAAAAAAAAAATTTTTAAAAAAAAAAACCCCCCAAAAAATTTAAAAAAAATTTTTTTAAAATTTTTTTTTTTTTAAATTTTAAAAAAAATTTTTTAAAAAATTTTAAATTTAAATTTTTTTTTAATTTTTTAAAATTTTAAAAATAAAAATTTTTAAAAAATTTTTAAAAATTTTTTTTTAATTTAATTTTAAACAAAATTTTAAAAAAAAAATTTAAAAATTTTTTTTTATTTAAAAATTTAAATTTAAAATTTTTTTTTTTTTCTCTTTTTTGGGGGGAAAAAAATTTTTTTTTTTTTTTTAAAAAAAAAAAAATTTAAAAAAATTTTGAATTTTTTCCCCTTTTTAAAAACCAAAAAAAAAAAAAAAAAAAAAAAATTTAAAAAAAAAATTTTTTTTTTTTTTTTCCCCCCCCCCAAAAAAAAAAAAAAAAAACCAAAAAAATTTTAAAAAAAACCCTTTTTAAATTTTTTTTTTTTTTTTTTAAAAAAATTTTTTTTTTAAAAATTTTTTTTTTTTCCCCAAAAAAAAAAAAAATTTTTTTTTTTTTTTGGGTTTTTTAAAAGGGGGGTTTTTAAAATTTTTTTTTAAAAAAAAAAAAAAAAAATTTAAAAATTTTAAATTTTAAAAAATTTTTTTAAAAATTTTTTTTTTTTTTCCCAAAAAATTTTTTTTTCCGGAAAAAAAATTTTTTTTTTTTTGAAATTTTTGTTTTATTTTTTTTTTCAAATTTTTTTAAAAAAATTTTTTTTTAATTTTAAAAAAAAAAAAAAAAATTTTGGTTTTTCCAAAATTTTTTTAAAAAAAATTTTTAAAAATTTTTTAAAAAAAAATTTTTTTTTTTTTTTGAAAAAATTTTTTTTTTTTCCAAAAAATTTTTTTTCTTAAAAAAAAAAATTTTTTTAATTTTTAAAAAATTTTCCCCTTTAGTTTTTTTTTTTAAAAAATTTTTGAAAAAAATTTAAAAAAAAGGGGTTTTTTTTAAAAAAAAAAAAAATTTTTTTTTAAATTTTAAAAAAATTTTTTTTAAAAAAAAATTTTTTTTTTTTTAAAAAAAAAATTTTTAAAAATTTTAATTTTTAAAAAAAAAATTTAAAAAAAAATTGGTTTTTAAAAAAAAAAACCGGTTTAAAAACCCCCGAAATAAAAAATTTTTTTTTTTTTAAAAATTTTAAAAAATTTTTTTAAATTTTTTTTTTTTTTTTGGGTTTTTTTTTTTAAAAAAAAATTTTTTAAAAAAAAAAAAAAATTTTTTTTTGGGGGGCCCCCAAAAAAAATTTTTTTTTTTTCCCCCCCCAAAAAAAAACTTTTGGGGTGGTTTTTTTAAAAAAAATTGGCCTTTTTTAAAATTTCCCCCTTTTTTTTTTTTAAAAAAATAAAATTTTTTAAAAAACCTTTTTTTTTTTGGAAAAAAAATTTTTTTTTTTTTTTTTTTTTAATTTATTTTTAATTTTAAAAAAATTTTTTAAAATTTTTAAAAAATTTTTTTTTTAAAAATTTTTAAAAAAACCCAAAAAAAAATTTTTTTTAAAAAAAAATTTTGGAAAATTTTAAAAAAAGGAACTTTTAAAAAAAAAAAAAATTTTTTTAAAAATTAACCCCTTTTTTTTTTTTTAAGTTTTGGAAAAAAATTTTTTTAAATTTGGGGGCCCCCCCCAAAAAAAAAAATTTTTATTTTTTTTTTTTTTTCCCCTTTTTTTTAAAAAAAAAAATTTTTTTTCCTATATGTAAATAAAGTATTCTGGTTTTATAGTGTAAAAATCTATGTTGTTTTTTTTCCCATCTAGTCCCCTTTATGACATAAATAGTAGGTAAACCAAATATAGAAAAACCCTTGTACGGACAAATTTTATAATAAACCCTTTCTTATTCAAGGTTATATGACGTATCGCACACCTGGTCATTAAAAGGTTATATGACGTAACGCACACCTGGCCCATTAAAATTTGTATAAGCACGCCTGCACCCCCAACAGCGTCAACTTTCCCACGTTTAAAAGCGCACGTGGCCTTTCAAGGTCATATGACGTATTGAACACCTGGCCATTCAAGGTTATATGACGTATCGACACGTGGCCATTCAAGGTAAAGGGGGCGGGGCTTGGAGGGGGGGGTGCAGGGGAAGGGGGGGGGATGCAGTCAGTATAAGTTCTCACTTCCCCCTTTGACCACAATATACTTTTTTAATAAATTTTTGTTTCTTTTTATGGCCCCGTCGGTAGCTTTAAGGATTTTTTTTTTTTTTTTTTCCTTTATTTTGTCACTTTTTATGGTATTAATATTATTAAAAATTTTTAATAAGGATATTTTCTGCTTAGTTCTTCATAAAAAGTATTCTTGAAATAGCTGGGATAAATTTTTAGTTTTTTTAAGATATTCTAATTTTAAACTTGTTTGGTACAAAAAGAGTAGCATTTAAAAAAAAAAAAATAGTAATTATTATAAAAAAGTTCATGTATTAAACTTTTATTTTATTAATTTAATGTTAAAATGGGAATTGTTATGAATTTCAGTTATTACCCTTGTCGTACCACGCAAGATGAAAATTGATATATCTCTGTTTTGTTTTTATTTGCCTTACCTAGTATTCCAAAATAATAATAATAATAAAACAAAATTTTCAATTTTTCCAATAATAAAATTGACGCACACATGTTGGATTTTTTTAGGGCATATTGTTTTTTTAAAAAAACGTATTAAATTTGAAGTCTGGCAATATACAAAAAAATTTTTAAAATTTGGGGAAAAAAAAATTTCCCCAAATAAGTATTTACTATATTTAATATTTTCTGGGAAAAACCAAATATTCTCTTTTAAATAAAATAATTTCCCCGAATTGATAATATTTCCGAAATATGTTTTCCCCCAAAATTGTTACTCAGATTATTTTAAATAAACCCACAAAACAGCTCAAAAATGGCAATAAGCTAATTTAAGCAATTAAATAAAAATGGAAAGTAAAGGCAAAGCAAACACACAAAACGTATTTAACACAAAAAAAAGGTGGTTTTGACCAATTTCGGCATACGGAGGTTATTTGGGACGCTGATCAAAATTGGGAAAACTTGATCCAAAGGCAGGCTGTTGGACAAAATTTTTTTTAAATCAGCTTATTAAATACACAATAATTTGGAATTTATAAAATTCTCAATAAGTATAAATTTCCTTTTTTTCCGGAAAAAGCCTAATTTTTTTTTAAAATTTGTTTTCATAAATAAAATTAAAAAGCTTTTACCGACTGGGATCTTCGCTATACGAGTTTTTATTTTTATTGACATTTTTGTAATATTGGATTATACGAATTAAACACACATAATTACCTGAGATCTATTAAATTAATTTATTTAAAAAATAAATTTTAAAATATTGTATTTGTATGCGTAGTCATAGCACTTAAAAATGGAATTCAAAAAACTAAATAGTTTAACGCAAGTGTCATAAAATTAAAATGTGGGAAATTATATTCGAAATTGTATTTACCAAAAAGAGTAGTCAATACAAATCAAGTGAATGGGTCAGACAATGTATATTACTATCTGCATAGTATTCCTTGTCTTGAAATGGGGGAAACCACCTCTGGAAAAAACACCCGTTATGCATATTGTTAAGAAAACCAAAAAACATTTTTTTTTTAATAAAAATAATATTTTCCCCATAGCTAAATTATTATTATATATCTATTTTTTGCAGATTGACTTTAAATGTGTATAATTTATTTAGCCCTATATGAAAAATTCTATTTGCTTTGTTCGCAAATATTTGTACCTAATAACAAAAATATCAATTGTGAATTAAAGGGGAGGCTATTGAATTTAAATAATTTAAAAAGTTATTCATTGAGATGTTAATTGTATCTTTGGCTTAAATTAAAATAATTTTATATATTTTTAATTTCTTCTTTACATCAAATTAAAAAATTTTTTAAATCACGCTTATAATAATTTATTTTTTAAGGTATCAAAAAATTTTAATTATTGCAGTAAAAGGATTATAAATTTAATTTTGTGAATATGATTTTCACAGAAATCCCCTTAAAAATTTCTAGTGGCAACTTCACCGTTTTTTTACCCAAATGCAATGTTCTCGTGTTGTAAATGGAAAATTAAAAATTTCGGAACGCGTCTCAGAAATATGGAAATTTTGGAAATAATTAAAAACAAAAAAATTTAAAAAACCTTTTAAATATATATAATATATATATAATATATATATATATATATATATATATATATATAAATATATATAAAAAAAATATTTTTATATTAAATATATATATATATATATATTTTAGCAAAAAAAATATGTATTCGTTAGGTGGGCTTAAGAAAAATTTTTACCCTTTTAAAAACTTGTGTGAAATTTTCAATAAAAACTTTAAATGTTTAAATTTCCCCTTTTCAATTTTTTTGTTGTCATGGTTCTTTTAAAAAAAATTTGCCCCCTTTGGGATTTTTAATTTCCTTTTAAACTTTTAAATTTTTTGATATCCAATTTTTTAATTTTCTTTTGTATTTGTTTTTTTTTAAAGTTTGAGTTTTTTTTTTATATTATTTTTTCCAAATTTTTTTTTTTCCATTTAAATTTTCCTATTAAATTTTTAAAGTTTTTTAAAGGGGGTTTTTTTTTTAAATTTAAACCCAAATAATTTTAAATGAACCCAATTTACGAATTTTTAAAAAAAAAATGGAAAAAGGGAAAAACCAATTTTTTAAATGGGAAAAAAAACAATTTTCATCGAAAAAAGGCAATTGTTTTGGGAAAATTTTTATTTTGGAAAACGCCTTTTTTGGCGCTGATCATATCGGCAACTTTGTCCGAGAACATTTTTTAAATTTATTAAATTTTCTGCCAATTATGTTTTTACAATAAGGTCAAAAAGCGGGGATCGCCCAGTAGCTCAGTTAACAAAGATTTTTTGGTATCTAAAAAACACCAAATCACCAGTGCTATATTTTAAAAAGTGATGCATAGAACATAGAAAACCAAATCTGTACAAAAGTTTCCTTTTCTGTGTTTTCTATATGAAAAAACCTATAAAAATAGCTTTTTTATGTTTTTAATTTATTTGTTATTTTGTCGCTATACTGTTACTAGGACATTTGTATAAAATCAAAAAAAAAATATAATACCTTATCGGTGTATTTGTGGCAGAGAAAGGTTGAAAAACCTGCTAAAATTGACCGTCTTGTGAAACATTTATAACAAGGACCTTTTTAAAATCAAAAAGCTAATTTTTAAAAAACTAATTATCTATAATATTATGCTATTTAAATAGGCAAAAGGAGGATGCTGCCTGACTAGTAATTTAAACATTTTGCATATGATATTCTAGACGACTCAGCGTATTCACTGTAATTGTCCGAGTTAAATTTAGTAAACAGATAACTACACTTTTTTAATTGGGGGGTAAAAGCAAGCGAGGAAAATTAAATGTTAAGCAACATCTCGTATATCTTACCTGGCTAGCTTTACCTTTTACTGCTTTGCTCTAAGAGCGAGATCGCACATCAAAATTATTTACTCTAAAAGAAAAAATGGCTATTTTTATGGGGTTTTCCATATAAAATACTGGAAAAAAATAACTTAGCTATACATTAGGATTCTTTATATTCTATGAACCACTAGAAATAATACTGGTGGATTTCTGTTAAATTGTAGGTATCTTCTGTTTCGCTCTATAAACTCAGGTGTAGTACCCGCAGGCTAGCGTTTGGACCTTTTTATTTTTAGGTTAACTTCTGTTTCTGTTAAGCTATCCTTTGCTTTTTCACTTATTTTATTGATTACTGATATAAGTGGCTGTGACGAAAATAAGGGTTTTACTGGTTACTTTTAGATCTAGCAGCTTCAAAAGGAGAATGATAGGGTGCACTTTTTTATTATAAGGTGGTTTTTTCACTGGTTCTAATGTATAAATTTTAAAACAAATCTACGTAAATAATGCATACTTTCTTTTAAATAAAATTACTTTATTTTATGTACTTTTAAAAGCAATTAGTATGCCAACGCAATTAAATTAATATAAACTAATTTAAAGACGATATTGATATTTACTTATAATTTTAATTACCGTTGCTGTCGAAAATTTTCCAAGAAATTAATAACATGTTTAGCTTGTGATCTCCACGTTAAGAGAGCGACTCTCATAAAATAGTTGGGTGATTTAAAGAGTTCACTTAACAAAGGTCATATATGTTAAAATCTAAGTTTGGGTTAGACCTTCTTAAAAACGAACCTCTACTGCGTTAAACATCACTTTCTATAAGATCAGCGAGTTAAAGAACGCTGGTCAGTAGCTGGATGGGTGACCGACAATAAACACAGTGTATCTTCGGGTGTAGTTTCACGTTAAACTGCAGGTCCTGTCTGGGTGACATTACCCAGGCGTTGATGGCAGAAGGGGGTTGTTCAGAGGTGGTAGGTATTTGTATAACATACGGGCTGGCACAAACTTGTTATATAAAATGTGCCGTAAAATGGCATATCTGTAGTTTGGATACTTGAACCTGACGAAACTTGGAAAAGATCTAAAACGGCAACCGGCCAGTTTCGAAAATTTAGCTTAAATAAAGTTATCCTTTTAAACCCAATAATAAAAGTTTTTTTTTGTTTTTGTGACAGCCTACGAAGACTTGTTTGTAGCCTAGGTACCGTCGTTGCGTTTTATATTTCTATTCTAGGTACTGGAAATAATATTTAGGATGCGTGTCATTCCTAAAAAATAAAATATAGGTATTAATTAATATACAGGGTAATACAAAATCATTTACTCACGCTTAGTAAAAGAATCTTTGGCCAGAAATTAGACAAAAATATACTATATAAACATGAATGGGTCTACAATTTTTATAATTATAAATGGTAAAAAAGTTCTTAGAATCACTTAAAATTTTTACCAAATTTAATTTTAATTTCTTAATCATGGTGGCAGAATTTTCACCGAAACCTAGATAGGTAGGGTGGGTAGGTAGGTTTAAAGTGAGTGGGTATAACACCCTTCCACCGCGACCGATCGGTCTATTGTGGCTCACACCTTTTTATATTTCTCCCACCAGGTCCAGACTCCTAATAAATCTGATGATCCTGTTGGGGGAGAGATCTTTCACCTCCCCGGCAACAAGGTATTATTGCCGAGGATTGCGATCCTTAGTCGTGCCACTACTGGGCACGAACACAGTATGTGTTCTGCCGATTCATTCCCCTCCATGCACATGCGGCATTCGGCGTCTTCCGCTAGGCCGATCTTGTGCATGTGGTATTTCAATCTGCAGTGTCCTGTGAACAGCCCCACTAGAGTTTTAAGGTGTACCCTTGATTGCTCCAGTAGTTTGCTAGTACATTGTTGGTTCGGTGGGCTTATGAAGGCTTTCGAGTGTCTGAGACCCGGAAGGCCATGCCAGTATCGAAGATTTTTTTTTGTGTCCAAGCTGATATAAACTGCTTGGCCGTTCCATAAGATATACCGATGACCGGTTCCGGCCCTGTGAATTTTGTCTCCGCCCCCCTTTTGGCAAGAAGGTCTGCGGATTCAGTACCCTCTAGGCCGGTGAACCTAGATAGGTGCATAAATAATAAAAAACTTCTTAGAATCCCCAAAATTTTATAGCAAACTTTTTATAAAATTATTTGTAATTTTTAGTTTACTTTTTATTTATGTTTGTCCTAATAAGGGTGACAGACTTTCCACCGAAACGTAGATAAGTGTTTTGAACTTTTAGATTTTTTGTTTTTTTTTTCTTTTTAATACGCCACTGGTGCATAATGGCAACAAAAAATTATCACCAGAAGGGTATTTTGGCCAGTTTTCTAACTGTTTTATTTACCTTAAAAAATCTGATTTGAAAAGAAAGGAAAACTCCCAATTCTAAAAATGTTCATTTCACACTGTATATCTTAAAAATAAGACCCTTTTGAAACTATGTTTATATATATTTTTTGTTTTTTTTGCCAAGGACTACAATTAATAACAGCACAATAAACGATGATATTTAGAGATTTAAACTCTTGTCTTGTCTCTCCAAATGGTTCTTGGCAGCATGTATTATTTACCTCAAAATGTGTAGCATATGACATCCAACGACCAATGAAAGCAGTTACTGATGTTTAGTTTAGTTCGGAGTTGATAGTAAGAAATATATCTAATGGATTTAAATTATGACTATAAATCCTAGAAAAATAGATTGGTTCCACGATAAAATTGGTTTGGGAGCTATTGACTGCAAAGATATCAGCTATTCTGTCCTAACGGTTAGCTTTTGTAGGTCCCTATCAATCCGTAAGATTAAAATTATCAAAAACCATTATTTTAGCCAAGGAAATTTGGAAAAGAGTATTAATAACTTCAATGAAAGAAAGTCAAAGAACTCAATATGGAAATTATTATTAGACGTGGACCGGTAAGCCAAGGAATTGCTCCAAGGTAAGAAACTCTAGCACGAGCCAGATCGTTGCGAAGAAAGTACATATGTCGCCATAGAGACGAAAGAATAAAAAAAGTTCTGAGAAAAGAAGGTGGTTGGTTAAAGTTTTGGAACTGATTCGAATTACAGTTAAAAAAAGTGGGTGAAATTAAAATGATAAAGGGTTTAAAAATAAATTATTACTTTATATAGTTTTGTCTCTTAATTTTGACTAATTTTTTTGTTAATTTTGATCAATATTTCTTGGCATATACTTCCTGAATGCTTCTTTGGTTGTCTTGCGGTCTGCTTTTTATTATTAGCTTAGCCGTGTCTCGGTTTTTGCTACAAAATTAGATAAGATTAGGCCCAATACCTTAAGTTAGGGTGTCGCATCGTGAAAAATAGCCGTAGAAGATAAATGATGGTCCCGTATTAAGGAAATTAAATACGAAAATTTCAGATTGTAATAAAAACAACAGTTAATAAATATTCTTTCTCCAATGATTCTCAAATGATTTGGGCTTTTATAAAAAGTACGCCAAATACGAAGAAATGCGTCACTTTATAAAAATGAAGATTAGGTTTAATATTACTAAATAAAACCATAAATTTCGTGTCATTTAACTTATTAATGCAATTTTACTCCTTTTTAAGGTTTAACAGGGGCGTTGTTCTTCGATATGTTTTGGAATGAAATAAAATTGTTTTATATTGGTTTCAATGTGAAAACACGTATAATAAAAAAAATGGAACCACCAAGGGCCATATCTGCCAATAATACACAAGTGTTTTTGTTTGATGATTAACAAGTCTTAATTTGTATAAAATAATTAAGCAATATTTTAAATTTAAAAAAATAACTTTACAGAATCTAATGAAAGTTTCTAACCCAAATTTAAGAAGCTTTAATAACCGTAATTTTTGGTCTGGATGTTCTGGAGCTTTGTTGTTTAATTTAAAAATAGAAAGAAAAAACATGTGGCGCATAATGAATTAAAAAAATTGTAAACATTTCGTACTCTTTAAAAAAATCTTCCATTTCATACTGTACTGTAGAACGCACTTTTAAATACTTGGTTTTAGTCCGGAAAATAAACTTTTACAGTATTGAGTTCGGTAAAAAAATTACCGGATTAGTCCGGTAAAACTTGAGAAAAGGACAAAACTTCTTTCTTATACCGTTTTGCTAATTTTTTTGGTACAGGCTGCTCTGTAACCTCATTAGATTTTTGCAAAATTTCATCAGGAATCAGATTTTTCACCCTTTCTCCAGTTTGTCAATTTTACCGAAAATGATTGTAAAATACCACTAATTTTAGCTGACTTTACTTTTTACGTTGACCTAAATAAAGTAGGACAGTTGCATTTTATGGATATATCGACGCCATCTTTTCGTCAAATTTTAATTTTATGTCAGTACTAACAATGTTTCCACCAGTAAATAAAAATCTTAAAATCCGTTTCCGAAGCAGACAATTATTTCTTTTGTAGATATACGAAGCAGGTTAAAAATGCATTATTATTGAAAACATAAATTTGGACAGTATAGTATGAAATAAAATATTGTACTTTATTTATCCAAAAAACATTTAGGGCAGCCGAACATCAAGGAAATATGAAACCTGAAACATGAAGCATAAAACATGAAACACGTTTCATGAAAATAGAACACGATCAAACAAATAGAAGTCCGCTCGCTAATGAAATGAGTGTGATTTAGGTGAGTAAAATATTTTTATTGTGTTGAAACGTATTTCATGAAGTAGATCGCGTTTTATTTTTCTGTTTCAGTTGCATTGTTTTGGGTAATTTAATACGTGCGTTAAATAAATAATGATGCGTTTGTTCTGTAGTGGAGCTGTACGAAGACTTGTATAATTATAACCTGGAAAATACGCAAAACACCCAAGACGAACAAAAAAAGCTATGATTACAACACCGACGATTTAAGAAAGATCTCAAAGTTCAGCAACAAATGAAGTAGAGACACAACTTCCTTCAAATCTACGGATACCGGTACTAGAAGAATTTTTCAGGTTTCCATTGTTGACTATACAAATTTTATTTTTGTTTCTTTGATTACTATGTAAAAATAAAACAGTTTGATATTTTGCAATGTATTGTTTTATGTTTTATGTTTCAGGCTTCGTGTTTCAGGTTTCATTTTTCTTTGATGTGCGGCCTCCCTAAAAATCCGTTTCCAAAGCCGACAATTATTTGTTTTGTAGATATACCTAGCAGGTTAAAAATGCGTTATTATTTAAAAAAATAAATATGAACAGTACAGTATAAAAATAAAATATTGTACATTATTAATCCAAAAAACATTTAGAAAGGCCGCACATCAAAGAAACATAAAACCTGAAACATGAAGCTTGAAACATGAAACACGTTTCATGAAAATAGGACACGGCCAAACAAATAGAAATCCGCTCACTAATAAAATGACTAAGATTCATGTGCTTAAAACATGTTCATCGTGTTGAAACATGTTTCATGAAATAGGTCGCGTTCTATTTTTGTGTTTCAATTGCATTGTTTTGGCAATTAAATACGTGTGAAATGAATCACGACCAAAAATTTAAATTGCGTTTGTTTTTGTGGTGAAGCAGTACGAAGAATTGTATAATTATAACCTGAAAAAGGACTCGAATAAACAGTCACAAGCAAAACCTGACAAAATGTTGCTAGTTCAGGTAACCATAAACATTATTTTTATTTAGTAAATAACATTACACTAACATAAAAGTAAAAACAATGTAGTAATATTGTATTTGTTATATGCGCAACCAGAATTTAACAAACTATAATATTTATTTTAGTCACTATTTGGTATGAAAATTGAGTAATAAATAAATTTGGATCATAAGCACTTAAGACGAAGTAAGTTTTTTTGATGTACGTGTGACTTAATGAAAATTTACCGTTATTGAATTTATCCACCTTTTGAGGTTCGCAATAAATATTGTAAAAAGAGATATATGCAATTAAATACAAACTTTATTTTGCCATGCTAAAGCTATTTCAAGTTTCAAAAGATATTCACACAGCTTATCTCGTAAACAAATTGCTTCTGATGTTGGCATACCACTATACGAATTTTATTTTTGTTTCTTTGATTAGTGTGTAAAAATGTAACGGTTTCGGTTTTCGGAATTTATTGTTTCATATTTTATGTTTCATGCTTCATGTTTCAGGTTTCATGTTTCTCTAATGTGTGGCCTCCCTTACAGTATTCGTTTCGAAACTACAGACAAAGTTCATTTTCCGGACTTATAACGTAAATATCTATTAACAACCATATTTGCATATGCGTCAATAAGTAATCTGTTAATTTTTTTTAAGTTTAAGTTTAAACCAAATAGTAAACAAAAAATCCTTGGGGGGTTTAGATTCAGAATTAAAAAAAGGACTCTAACGTGCTAATGATACATACAGAAACAATGACGTTAAAAAGTAAATTACTTTTAATATCTTTATTTACGCGACTTGCAGACTATTTTATTTACAATTTACATTTAAATGTCATTGTTCATGTATAATGTATCATTAGCACGTCAGAGTGTTTTTTTAATTCTGAGATTTTTTTTGATATGCACGTTCCATATTCAAAGACAAACAGTTAGTTTTGGGAAATGGTGTCCATTTTTTGCTATGTCATGGTAAAGGAATATGAATTTGTGAACTAAATTGTTTTGTAACTTTTTTATGCGCATTTTTGTCAGGCTTATGAGTAATTAAGATGATTAATTAGTTACCTAATCTACTTTTAAATCTTTTTTTTTGTAGTTTGCTCTTGAAATATAATTAATCCGGACGTAAATTGTGAGTTCATACCTAGTAAGTAAAAAGTATGTTTGCATAAATTACAATTTTAAGTATAATCCTAAAATACAAGAACTATATAAATACAGTGGTAAATGTATATAAAAATAAGCATAATATTATTTAAAAAAAATAATTTAGTTTAATTTTTTTAAATTTAGTTAGCATCGACTGATATCAACTAGGTCAAAACAATGTGAAGTACATTGTAGGATATCATCTGTTTTTTCAAAATCACAGCCCACTACACGTTATTATGGTCCAAACTGTATATCATAGCCTACTAAAGCTTTTTTAAGTAAATGCTTTTTTGATGCCATTTTAAAAGCAAATGCCACATTGTGATATATGATTAAAAAGATAAATTTAAAGGCAAATATTTTAATAAATTCTCTGATATAAATTATTTTTTTGACAATGTCCTTTTTTAAAATATTTAAACAGTTCTTCAATTTACTTTTAAAGTTTATTTATTGCTTGTAGATAGCACTGATGATGTTATATCGAAAACACTTTGCTAGGATTCTTTTAAATAAAAATTTGCACGAAATACAAAGTCTCTTCATTCCCTAAATTTTTACGTATACACAGCCACAACCACAGAGGAGAAGGCGGAAAGGGTTTAAAGTTGGTAAAAGTTTGGGACAAAGGCCGGCATCAGTAATATTTTTACTCTTTTAACCACTTATTATTAAATCCCTTATTAGTCTAAATCCAAAGAGGCATATAGATAGGTGGATACATAAGCCCTACAACGAGGTTAAATATACCATTTACCTGAAGCGCTTTTTTCATACGTGAGCTTTTGTATCTTGGTAACTCTTCGATCACTTTCGACTTTATAATTATATTATTAGGTGGAATATCAATAAAGAGACCTTAATCTTGGACAGCCCATATGGTGTCTTCAAGTAAATGTCGCTCTTAAAGTCACCTATAAAAAGTGCAGAAGAACTTATGGTCTCGTCCGTTAATTTGCGACTGTACATTCTAATTAATTAAAATAAAACAAGTATAGTTTGCACCGCCTAGAAGCGTAATTTCGTAGCTTAACTACATGTTTGTTTTGAAGATGTAACTAAACTACAATACAGCTGTCACGGCCAAACATAACATAATATTTTATTGACTTATAACAAAGAATATTTATTTTATTATTTTATTGTTTATCAGTAAAAAAAAATCCCAGTTTCGGAGCTTGGGTGAACAAAGCCGAATAAATCTGCTTTACAAAAATTGGGAAAAAGACCTTTTTTCTATGGTTAAAGACGAATTCAATACCACTATGATCTTGAACCATAGATTCTAATATCTTTTTCCTTCCTTTCGTTAAAGTGGGTTTATTCTCTTTTGCTAAAAAGCACATTATTTTATGTGGAGAAAATGTTTTTTATTATTTTTTTAGTATGCATTTTTTTACAAAAAAATACGAGCCAGCACTGGATTTTTGATGTTATAAATCTGGACTTACTACATATTTTATTATGATAATCTGATATTATGTCAAGTGAGGCGAGAGTCGGAACTGTTATGTTAATGCTTTGGTAAAATATTTGATAACGTAAAATAATATACTTTACACAATATCAACACCCTTGAAATTAATACTCCCGTATTGCTTAATCACTTTAAATGTTTGTAGGGCTGGGCTTTATCAAAACATTTAAAAAATACCATTACATTAATGATATTCAATTTGCGCACAGATGGGAATTATATATTAAAAAATAAAATGTTAAAAACGCGATCACTCTTAAACTTTAAGTTTGCAAAAAATACTACATTGTAAAAAATAGCATATGTAAAAACAGGCACCATACCTTTCCTTCAAAAATTTGCCATAAAATTTTTACACCTAGGTAGTTTTTACCTTTTTTGAACTTCTACACCATCTACAACATACCACAAGGAATTTCAAGAAACGATATATGGTCAAGGGCTTTGACCTTAACATTTAGCTGAGGCGCAATTTTATTTTAAAAAGCTGTTAAATTAATGGTGCTTTAATAAAGTATAATGTGTTTTTGTTACTCAAAAATAAATGTATATAAACATTCTATATTATTGTAGCAAATTTATCTATTTCAAAACATTGACGTCTTTAAGTTTAGGATGTTTCATGGGTAGGTACTAAGCCCTGGTGATGGTCTGATTGGATCCGGTATATTAGTAAGGAGTATCTTTTGAGCCGACATCCCCTACATATTTTAAAAGAATGTGTTTGTAAAATAGATATTAACTTTGGTTTAAATTTAAAGTCCATTGTTTTAAAACAGAGACAGATGCCTTCTTTTAGTCTGAGATTTTTTAATTAAAAAATGTGTGTGGATATGTCCTTAAATTTATGGAAATATAAAAGTTATCAAATTTTGATTTTAACAATTACGTAGATGTATGTATTTATATAAATCATATTTTTTATTGCGAGAGAAACGAGACAATGTGTGAAAGATACAAAGAGAAAGAGAGAATGATCATTCAAGCGAGGGAAGGGCACTCTCGGCTTGAAAAAGCCATTGACTCTGAAGGAAACGAGACTAGAGGGTGGCTTCTCTCATCTCGTTTTTTATTTGGGAGAGACCCGTGTACCATGTAAGACATTTTTTACCGTGTACAATTGACCATCAGTTTTAAAGTCTGTATTATTACCTACGTCATTAAAGGCAACTGATTAGTTGGAGGCAAACTGAAGAATATTTTGCCTTGAACCCATCAGAACCTTTAAAATAGAAGTTCAGGAAATGTTAATCAGACAGTACCTATAATTGAAGGTAAAGTCTGAAACACAAATTACCACGTGGCCTTAGCCCATCCTTAACCATCAGACTACTAACCACACCCGACGCTATTTAACTTCGCTGGGTTTCCAGCTAAGTATAAGTAATGATTGATTAACTAACTTCTGAAATAACCTTAACATTGAATAAAACAACCAAATATTTCTTAAAATTACTGATATTAGTGCTACACAGTTATCTTTATTTAATAATCCAAAGCATTTTCTTTTATTTTACGTTTTTGGAACAAGTTTTGTTGGGTAAAATACTAGACACTTTCGGTTTCTCTGTAATTATTATTTAGAGTCTAAAACAAAGTAAAATGTTCAAACTTATTATTTATTTTTATTTTTTCTCGCATTTCAGATTTATTTAGTAATGAAAATACAATGTTCAAAATTCACTCTCTCATATCAAAATATTGATAGACCTGGAGCCAAGAGGGCTTTTGCATGTATCACAGGCCCCACGCCGAGGCTTTGGAAGCTGATAGATAACATTATTTCCCACCTAGAATTTCCGGTATGGCATCCCTAAAGTGTAGCTTATAGAAGGGGTGAATTTTCAAACGTGTAATTAATATCCATGCCCCTGGATCATAGGCCCCACTTTGCTTCTAATTTTATGTTGTCAAGGAGGTCGCCAAAGTCCGCGAACTCAATGTACCATACCAATATAGCGTCACTTAAGGTCCGCCATACTGACCGAAATGTGTAATTTTTCCACTGTGGACATGGATCATGGGCCCCACGCTGTTGTTTCGTGATCATTGTTAACAATAAGCTGTAGAACAAAAAAAAACAAAACGCCATACCTCTGGGGCATGGCCAAGTGATCGCCATAATGGGGCGTTCATTGCTAAAATGACCTGTTTGCCCCATTATGGCGGCCACTTGGCGATGCCCCAGAAGAATGGCGTTTTGAATTCTTTGTTCTACAGTTTATTGTTAACAAAGATCACGACACACAGTGGGACATGGTCCATGTCCACAGTGAAAATCACACTTTCGGTCAGCATGGGACCTTAAGTGACGCCATATTGGTATGACATATTGATTATGTGCGGCACGTGACATCAAATGTCATTTCATCGTTCGTGGATCAACAACAAATCTTGCGATACCAGGGGGCGAATTGAGTAACCTTCATTCAAGCAAGCAACAATGGTCATTTATAGCATTTAATAGCGGTTTTCTATCGTATTTTGTGGTTAGCGGACTTGATTGTAATTGTAATATATTTGCTAGCTTTTTCTTGGATGTTTTTTATTGCTTGCTTTATATTATACTTGGATTTTTCTTTAAAAATGGGTTTATTTCTTTGAGGTAAGGATTTTATTGTTTTATTGTGCCGTGGCTGGTTTAAAACACCGATATTTATTGTATGATGCTTCATAACTAAGCAAATAATACAATTTTAAAGCCTTTTTTATCACAAGGATTTAATGGTGTTTGACACGTTTGACACAAAACTAAAAAAAAAGGGTCTGTTGTTGATCCACGAACCTCTGGTGACGTCACGCGCACACGCTCAATTGGGTTCGCGAACTTTGGCGATCTTCTTGACGACATAAATCAAGAACCAAAGTGGGGCCTTTATGATACAAGGGCATGGATATTAATTACACGTTTGAAAATTCACCCCTCCTAAAAGCTACACTTTAGGGATGCCATACCGGGAATTCAAGGTGGGGAATAACGTTGTCTATTAGCCCTCAAAGCCTCGGCCTATGATACATGCAAAAACCCTCTCGGCTCCAGGTCTATGACTAAAAACTAAAAGTTTATATTTTAAGATGTGAAAGTAGCACTAGTACAGATTTATAACCATTGCCTAAAAGGAGCAGATTTTTGGGTACATTGCTCTAGGTTTCCTAGACGATATTAATAGATTAAAATATTTACGTCAAAATACACATGGAGTGGACTTGAGATTTCAGTTTGAATATGAAAATATATTTTTTTTGGGTAAAGAATAACATAAAATTTGACTTGGTATAAGTTTGCACCTACGAATAAAAATTTATGATCAACTACCCTTTTATTTCTCATATCCTTAAATTATCTTATTGTAGCCTAAACTTTCTATTCATTATTTTATGACCAAAATAATATTATTTTTAATTTAAAAGTTTTTGTAGGTGTGTTTTTTTACCGAATCTCTCACGATCTTTGTAACCAGAAATTTTTCTCGTCGCTTCGCAAAAAAATGTGTACGCGCAAAAATTTCATGTAATTATCCATACCCAACTGGGGAGATTACAACTAAAATTAACTAGATAAAAAAGATAAGATAGTAAGATATAAAACTAGAAAAGCCTTTTTTGTTTTTGTAGAGAAAGCTCTTTTAAGATAAATAAAGAATTCAATTAAATAACTGTGGACTGATAAAATTAACTGTTCAACCGTTTAAAGTAAGTACGTCCGTATTTTTATCGCAAAGCCTGTAAATTATTGCTTTTTCAACTTTTGCTTTAAACGTAATTAACTAGGATGGTTACAAGTTGTCTAAATTGCTTGGAGATGTTGTTTTTAAAATTCTGCTCCAAAAATCTTTTGGTCGATAAGATTTTATATACTTTTTTATACGGTGCAAAGTTTTTTTTGTTTATGTAAATATTTAGTTTTAAAAAGACGTAATAGGAGACAACATCCAAAAGTATTTTTTGTTTATTTGTTTAGTAAAAACGGGATTCGAATATAAAGATTAAAATATAAAAAGCAAGGTATACAGTGTCTAAAAACAATGATGAGGGAGTGGTGTAGGGTATATCTAAAAATATAATAGGTACGTAAGTAATGTTTTTATAAACGTCGTAAGAACCAAAAAGCATCAATAACATTAAAATTTTGGACTTCCATTGTCTTTATTTGTTATTTGTTACACAACGTTTCGTTAGTGATGTATCTCCAACCGTTTTCAAGTGATAAGTTAGTTTCAGTTATCACTTGAAAACGGTTGGAGATACATCACTAACCGAAACGTTGTACAAATAACAAATAAAGACAATGGTGGTCCAAGATTTTAGTGTTATTGAAACCATAACATTGTCTAACACTTTCAAGCAACCAAAAAGCATATTTTAAAATATTTTTTATTATACAGGCACAGAGTATAATATAGTCGCGTCAATGAAGCATTTTAGTTGGAAGTCCTCAAGAACAGCCCCGATTTTAATAATATTTTTTTAATTATTTTTTTAGTATTACTCAAAATCAGAAACCTTTTAAAGGGGCAAATAAATGTTTATATTGTTTAAACAATATTTACGATATTTAAATGAAACATTTTTTTAAATCGCTGTAACTTTTTAAATATTAATTTTCATTATTTTTACACAAACTGTTTTTGTAGAAAATTAAATTTCCTACAAAAATAGTTTTATAATAATTTCTCGTATTTTTCATAGTTCAGAAGATATCGTGAACTTAAATTTCTGAGAGCAGAAATTTTAATCAATTTTCGTACTGTTATAATTGCTTATAATATATTTGCAAAGGCTGTCAATTTTTTAAAATATATAGATTTGCATGAAAATTTAAGATTAAGCTTAACTTACCCTAATCTTCAAAATCTATAATATGCCGATGGGTGCTCTTTATATTTTAGGGGTAAAAACTTCCCATTATTGCTAAAACCTAAAAAACTATACATTAAAGCTTAGGTTGAGTAAAATTGATTTAAATAAGTTGAAAAAGTAATATTTTGTTTCTTTGAAACATTATTTAAAATTATTCAGTCCTTAAAAATCAACCCCCATTATGATTTAATTAAAAAAAATATTTACCCTAAGAAATTTTGCATGAAAATTTTGGATCAAGCTTAACTTACCCTCCTGCCTTTAGCATAATCTTTATTATTTTGGTCGCTTTTTATTTTTTAGGGGTGAAAACTACCCCCTATTACAAAAACCTTTAAAACTTACTCCACTTTCATATAGAGCTTAAATCAGAGAAAACTTGGATCAAATAGTAAAACCTAAGAAGCTTATGATTAATGATAGGAAAAATTTAAAAATAGTCAATAACATCTATGTTAATGATTAATGCAAAATGTTTATCTTCAAAAATATAGTAAAATTTTGGTATTAGTTTTAGACGTTATAACTAATTCCATATGGATTAATTTAAAAAAATAATGTTTGAAAAAATTTAAAAAATACGTAATAACTATTAAAAATGTATTGACTCTAATTGTGATATGGAGTTATTCTAAGAAAAATTTTTTTTAAATTAGAAATTATTTTTTGAGCCATTTTTTTAAAATTACAATTTAAAAGATTCAATTTTGAATGTATTTTTAAAGAGCTTTAAGGTAGTCTCGTCTATACAAATGCTTTTAAAATGTTTTTTCTCAAAAAATTTATCAACAGTAAATTTAAAAAAGCAAAATTTTGTAATTCAAAAAAATTTAATCTTAGTAATTTATATATCCCTTAGTTGTTTGGTTATTCTGAAGAAAAGTAATTTTTTGTTTAAATTCGAAATTTGATTTTCCTGCAGGCCTATTTTCTTAAAATTAGAATTTAAATATTAAAATTTTAGAATTGCTATTTGTTAATAGAAGATATAGACAACTGAAATAAGACTACGATCTTTTAATTGTTGGAAATTTTTATTCGTTTTCGGAAGATTTTTTAACTCAAAAAATTTGGCATAACCATTTATTTTAGACTCAAAACTCACTTAATATTTATGATACATACCTTTTTTCTAAATTAAAAAAAGGTCTTTGCATATGCTTCTAAAAATTTATTATTAGTTTTCCTCGAAAAATACGTAGATTTTCCGTTATTTGCCCTTGTAACTCTAACAATTTTGTGTTTGATAAATAACAACTAACCTTTAACAAACCACAACTTGGTTTGTATTGGTCCCACAGAAGTTATAAAAAACCATTTTATTTGGCTTTTTATAAGCGACCATTTTGTTATTTACAGTTTTTTTTAATAAGATGAATACTTATTGAGTTATTTGCAAAAACCGATTAAAAACGTTGACTTTATCGACAAAAAACTCCAACTTTCGATCACAAATAACTCGAAAAGTATGCATTTTACAAAAAAAAATGCATAAAACATTTTTTGCTAAGAAATTTTTTATCGATTCCTATGGTCAAAATATAAAAAAATTCCACCCCCAAGATGGTTTAGCAGCCACCCGCAAGGTAAAGGCGCCTTTCGGCATGATATACATTTTAATCCTGGGAGTAATTATTCCCTACCTACTGTCAAAATTTCAAGTCACTTAATGCATTTTGAAAAATTTCAAGCAAAATGGTTCGTTTCCTGGACTATGTATAAAAAATATCTTATAAGCAATTATTACAGTCCGGAAATTGAGTAAAATTTCTGCTCTTAGAAACTAAAGTTCACAATATCTTCAAAACTATGAAAATTATGAGAAATTATAAAACTATTTTTGTAGAAAATTTAATTATCTAGAAAAAAGATTTAATTATCTAGAAAATGAAGAAAATTATTATTTAAAAAGTTACAGCGATTTAAAAAAATATTCCATTAAAATATCATAAATATTGTTTAAACAATATAAATATCTGTTTGCCCCTTTTCAAAAGGTTTCTGATTTTAAATAATATGGAAAAACAAAAATATAAAAAAATATCAAAATCGAAGCTGTTCTTGAGGACTTCCAAATTTTGGCAGTTTTATGTATTCATTAACGATAGATAATAAAGGCCCGTTTAAAAAGGAATGGCAAACTATACTTACCTTTTTTTTAAGCACCTTTTTTCAACCCTGTATGGAGCAAAGGTTAAGGTTTATTATTATTTTTTATATAAAGCTGTACGTGGATCGTCTTTAAGATTTACTTCCTAACTTTGCTAGTAAAGAAAGCCCAGTCAGACACTGTATTCAGGATGTGGGAAAGTAAACGATCTTCCCCAGCGGTAAAAACGGTGGGATGTCCTGGCAGAAGATTGAAAGTGTCCTTTAGTTTGTTCAGACAATTTCCCGGGATATTTTAAATGTTGTGGTTAGATTGTGTTATCTCCCCTTTTATGGCAACAAGTGCTTTTTCGAGATCAGCTACAGAAAAATTGACATTTTATTTTAATTAAGTCCATAACAAAGAGAAATTGCATGAAATATTAATTGTAATGAGTAAAGCAAGACCAAGACTAAGATCGGGCTAGGCTTGGTCTTGGTCTTGCTGCAAGAGTCTTGCGGGTCTTGCTTTTTTGGTAGTAATAATTTGAACTAAGTAATTTGGAATAAAAAATATTTTTTTAATACTTAAAAATAAATAAAAAGAAAGACTATATTTTTGCTTTAAAGTATACCAATTTTTAGCTTATACGTACATTTGAGTTTTTTGATTAAAAAGCATATTTAAATGTAGGGGTTTATTTATTTATAGCGCTCCATTTTTAGTTGAATTGAGAAACAACCTGCTTTTATATGTACATTTAGTGGCATAAAGAAACATTTTAGTGATAAGAATTATTAACTTTTTTTAAAGATGCATTATAAAATAAAAGCAAATACAAAACTGTGTACTGTGTGAGCAGAAAAAATAAAAACTTTTGATTTCAACCCCAATATGTAAACATTAGTTTCTGATTTAAAAAAAAAGTTATTTAAGAAACTTTTCAGTTCATATAAACTTTTTATCTTTAAATTAGTCACACATTTGCAGTACAACTTTTGTATACTTTATAAACATTCTGCATGCACAAGGTGATTCAATAGTGTGACAAAGCTCAATATCTTCGAAACCGTTCATGAAAGTAAAAAACTGAACATTCAAAAATTAGAGAAAAAAAGGCGTAAAACATGAAATTATTTCCTATTCAGAATTTTTCGAAGAATTTACTGACACTCAAGAAAATTCCCTTATTTTTGTCTTTTAATCTAAAATAAAAAATTATGGCGAAAAATCTATTTTAAAAAAATCGCCACCCTGTATATTGCTCGACATTGTTGAACTGTCATATAGGAACAATATCGACGTAGATGATTTATAGATATTATTTTGGGTTTTGACAAAAATGACATCATCATACTTCTTTTGGCATTATTTTGTCTTTTCCGTCTAAGCCTGAAGTGAGATTTAAAATCCATTTACATAAAAAGTATTCCTTCCTATTTGACATGACAAATATATCCATCACACTCACATTTCCATCACTTTTACATTCATATCTTAGTTTTAAGAAATATCCAATGGTGCCACTTCTTACAGTGTGGAACAAAAATAATGTATTACTGGATTTTGGAAATTTTTCTCTGTCGTGAACGGCTTCGGAGATATCGAGCTTGGTCGGACCATTGAGTCACCATCTCATTATTTTTAAAACATGTTATTGAATTTACTTGTTATACTGGGTAAAAGAACAAAGTGATCATTTTAATTATTATTTTATTAAAGAAACCTGTTAGTTATTAAATAATCGCTTTTTTAGCAGTTCTCGACATATTTTTTTGTCAAGCCTGTACGAAAGACCTCTGTATATTGAATATGAAAATTGAATATTATAATATTAAAAAAAGTCGCAGAAATGAAAGAGTCTTGCAGGTCGGTTTTGGTCTTGCGTAGCCTTGCACACCTCGGTCTTGGTCTTGGTCTTGCAAGCGAAAAGGCGGTCCTGGTCTTGCTGCAAGACCAAGACCAAGACCGCAAGGACAAGACCGGTCTCGCTCATCACTAAATATTAAATAAATAAACAAAAATAACAAAAAATAAATAAATAAACAAATAAATCATGGTCAGCGGCCAAAGAAGGCTTTGGGTGCAAAAGTAACCCCGTTTTACACAATTTTTTAGACTCAGGACTATTCCCAACAAATTATTTTATTAAATTTGGTTATTTTTTTTTCTTTTAAAAATACATTTTTGAAAATTTAAATCTTTTTTAAATCAGTTAGCATGCCTCATAGCATGACGTAACACATCATCAAGACCAAGAACAGTTGTAGATATACTCTTTGCGCACGCATTTTCGTTCTGCATATTTGCCGTATTAATGGTCGATTTTTTAATGTATTAACTTTTGGATGAAATAATATTAAAAAAAAGGGTTCTACATATTCATTTATTGTGCTTTATTGAATTTTAGATACATTTGGCGCTTAGTAAATTTCCCATATCAATTTTCTTTATTATCATTTTAATATTTTTCCATGCACCATGTATTTCATAGACACCATGCTAAACAATAAAAAATCAAAGAATTTTTCTTGTTGCTGCAGCAACCAAGTACAAACATTTTCTAATGTCACGGAAGCATCAGAAAATTCGGTAAAAAGTTTAAAATAAGTATTTAAGAATAAAGGAAGAATTGCCAGACGATGTTTTAAAAGCCGCAAGTTTGGCCAACTTAGAGCTCCTGCCGGCAAAATCAAAAGAAAAGCACGAGAAACAGTATAATTCATTTGAAACATGGTGTGAAGAAAAAGGCGTTAGAACTTTGAAAGATGAGGTACTTTTAGCCTATTTTCTCAAATTAAACAAGGAATTTAGTTCAAATACTTTATGGTCTAAATATTCCTTGCTGAAAAGTGTTTTAAAGATCAAGAAAAATGTAGATATCGGCAAGTTATATAAGTTAGCAGCATTTATTAAGAAACAAAATCTAGGCTTTTGGCCAAAAAAGTCAAGGATTTTTTCAAAAGAAGAAATATCTACATTTATTAATGAAGCACCTGATGAAATATATATCTTTTGATAAAAATTGCGACCATTTTCGGACTTGCTGGCGCCGGCAGACGAGAAGAACTCGCAAAAATGAAAACATCCGACATCGAGGACAAAGGCAACCTAAATGTTGTGAAGATTTCAGACGCAAAAAACTATACCTCACGTACTTTCGTCCTGTCTGAAGAGATCAACGACGGAAAGTATTTGTTCTTATATCGGAAGTTTACAGCATTACGGCCACCGACAACACATCAACGGTTTTTCGTATATTTCAAAAGGGGAATTTGCACACAACAATGCGTTGGGATTAATACATTTGGGAAGATGCCTTCTAAGATAGCAGCATTTTTAAAGTTGCCGAATCCAGAGCTATATACCGGCCACAGCTTCCGGCGATCTTCTGCAACGTTACTTGCAAATTCCGGAAAAGGACTCATAGATATAATGCGGTTAGGCGGTTGGAAATCGACAACGGTAGCCGAGGGATACATTGAAGAATCAACAGGCTTCAAAAAGGGGTTAAGTAAAAAAAAATTAAACTGCAACAAGCCAAAAACTCTCAAAAAGCCAGATGAAATGTCCTGTTCCACAGACGCTGTTCAATCAGCTAAAACACAAGATTTCGTCTTAACACATCTAGTAAGCAAACCATCATCGATGTTCCTAAGAAATCATTTGAAATCGGCCATAAACCTTCAACATGCAACTAATTGTACTTTTAACATTAATATTGTTAATAATAATAAATAATAGTTTTTTGTATAATCAGTTAAAATAAAAATTTAATTTATTTTGGATTTTTAATTTTTACTGAAATATTCGTATATTTCTAATAATCATATTCTTTAATAAAACGCTCGTAGAAAAAGTATTCGCAAGTAGAAAAGTATTGTTCCTAATACTTGCGCAAAGTGACTTTTCCGCACTTAAAGCTTATCCGAACTCCGCTTTGCGTCATTCGTCTAACTGCTTTGGCGTGCGGAAAAGTATGACTTTGCGCATTTATTAGGAAAATAACTATATAACTTTACTAGGATAGTGTATATCGATTGCTCAAAGTCTTTGCGAAATACTTTCGCCTTTTAAATCGTCATAGCGTGGGCCAACACTTAATCCTTTTGATATCTAAGATATCTGAGATGAGTAAATAATTCCCTTTAAAGGCGCGTCGGAACTAATCGAACGGAATAATCGAAAATAATATTACACCATGCAAATATTTGCAGAAATAAAACTTATAGCTTGTTTGGAATATAAAATATAATAAATCTGGAAATAACACCTCTTTATGGGACAATAAAGCGTGTTAATTACCAATATACTCATTTTGTTGGTTTATTATGATGCTTTATATGGTTTATTTGCAGAAAATTAATTATTTTTCCTTTATTGATATTCGCCTATTTTAACAATTTTTTTTTCTATTGTTTATACTACCAGTTAATTTATGGTTTAAAATTTGTTAACTAATTTTCCCAAAAGTATAATCCTGGTGTAGTCTGATAATGCATTCCACGTGGTTAAATAGATTAAATCAGACCCATCGAAGTTAATGGACTAGAATTTGTGTCAAGTCGGGCTATAGACATCGGGCTTCTTAACTATTTGTTTTAAAGCAAGTTAAAACAATTTAAGCTGCGATGTCAGATTGCTTAAAGATGTGATAGAAGATTTTTCTGTAAGCAATTACAATATTTATTTTTGTGTCAGTATTAGGAAACTTTTGAGTTTATGTAAAGTAACAGAAACTAATTGATTTTAAACTTTTAAAAATCTAGTTAAATAGCGGCGTAATCATGTGTAGATATAAATTTCATATTTAGTTTAAAGGGTTAAACTTAGTTGTGGTTACAGAAAATTTCAAATTGATTCGGTAAAAATTTTCAAAGATATACGCATATTTGCAAGGACCTCTTCAAGCGTTTTTTGAAACTTCAAACGCGTTTATCTCGAAACTATGTTTTCATTGTCGGTGAGCATGATTTCTCCGAAACGGCATAACTGATCGGGTTCAAAATTTTACACAAACTTTTTGTATACCGGGTGGTGCGTCGCCGAGCGGAACATAGGAAATCCCATGTAAATTTTAAGGGAGTCAATTATTGGCTCCCCTGTACATTTTACAGAAAAAATGTAAGATAACTTTTTGAAGAGACCAATGTGACAAGCCCTCGTGCCAAGTTTCAAAAAAATTTAATAAGCAATCTTGAATTATTCAATTAACTGTAATTGTAAAATAACCAATTTTTCGGTTCAGGTAAAACCAAACAGGCATCAGTAAAATGAATATTGTCCCTGACATGAGGAAAAGTGTCATTAAATCAGTGACAGTCGGTATTAAAAAAAAATTAATTATTCAATCGACGAAAAAGTATCCATAATTAAGTGGCATTATGGGGGAAACAGTTTTAGAGCAGTATCTGAAATGTTTTCAGTTTATTTCCCCACCAAGCTCATTTCGTCCATTTCAGCTATTAAACGTATTGTCAGTAAGTTCGAGTCAAAGGTATCGTAATAAATAATTATAAATGTTCAACTCAGGATATCGAAAATAGAGCCTAAGGAAGAGAGAACAGAGATCTTAATATTCTACTGAGTGTGGAGGAAAACAAAATGGTTAGTACAAGGAATCTTGGGCAAGAGGTAAATAAACATAATTCAACGGTATTGCGCACTTTGAAAAAACACAAATATTATTCGTATAAATGCAGGAAAAAGATGAAGAGCGAAGAATGGTATTTTGTTTTAAAATGATAAAAAGAGCAAATCACGATAGGATTTTTTTTAAGAAATATTTGTTTTACCGATAAATGTACGTTTACCCTCAACAATAAACCAAATGTTCAGAATTACCGGTATCGGAGCCAAGAAAATGAACATCGCTTTGTTCATACTCGCAATATCCCCAAAAAACAAATGTATTCGTAGGAATTATCGCACACCATATCATTGGATCGTTTTTAATGGACTATAACCTGACAGCAGAAACCTATTTGGACTTATTTCAAAATCAAATTGGACCCGCCTTAGAAGAAGTTGTTCGAAAAGATCAAATGATCTGGTACCAAATGAATGGTTGCCCCGCCCATAATGCCCGTATGGTTAGAGAGTACCTGGAAAATGCTTTTAACGGCAATATTATTGGTCCACGGTACCGGATACTTTGGCCAGCCAGGTCACCTGATCTTTCACCGAATGACTTTTTTCTGTAGGGTCACTTAAAAAGTGTCATATATAAAAGTGTAAAATTTGGGAATCTAAACCAGCTACAAAACGCTATTAGAATGTAATAAATTTTCGCAATATCAATTTAGCAACGTTAGAAATGAATTTTATAATCGGTTGGGATATTGTTTAGCTGTTAATGGGGGTTGTTTGAACATTTGATTAATTAATGTTTTTATGTAATTCTCTATTATTTTTAAAAAAGTTATTGTATTTTATTTCATTTTATTTTTCCACACCTAGTAAAATATTAAGAGTTCAGTTCCCTTTTTCTTTCGGATCTATTTTCGATCTTCTGAGTTAAACATTTAAAATTATTTATTGCGGTGGCTTTGGACTCGAATTTACTGATAATACGTTTAATGGTTAAAATGGACCAGATAGGCTTGATGGAAAAATAAATTAAAAATATTTCAGATACTGCTATTGGTTTAATTAAATTCTAGTATAATAAAATTATTTTTTTAATGATCAATATTATTAATTGTTATTAGTTAAACTTAATTGTTAAATTAAATAAAAAGTTTGATAAACAAAATTATGTTAATGTGTCTTTTACTTTAAGATGTAATGGTTGTGAGATTGATAAAACAAAAAAACATTTCTTGTATTCGGCTGTCAGATTTGACAAAGCCTTATAAAAAATTGTTTGCTGGTGGCTGGTGTCTGTTTGGTTTTACTTGAACTAAAAATTTGTGAGTAAAAGCTTTGACAAAAATTATCATGCTTTTCCAAATGAGGTTTCATCGAGAAACATATTTAGATAATCATGTAAGTTTCCGCCACTTGTTTTCTCGTAATATAGATTCCTAATAGCGCATAAAATAAATTATATCGAACAAACATTGAATATTATGCAATGGGGAAAAATTGTATACCACAGAACAACGAAAATTGCACTGTGCCAACAATTGTTGTTTACATTTATTTCACATTACGTGGTAAGTATAGCTAACTGTGGCTATAACTTGTCGATGGGTATACTGGTGCGTCTTAAGCAATATACCTTTTGGCAGCGCCTTTCCCTCATAAAATCAATTTTAAGTTACGGTTCGTAAAAGGGTTGGCAATAAAGGTGGTTTTTAATTAACTGCAATTACTAAAAAATGTAATTTAAATTAAATTATACTTATATACTTGTATTAAAAATTATGTAAAATTTATTGACATATAATAAAAAATAATATACGTCTGGTAAAGTGTCGGATTTGAAGGGTAGTTTTTTGTGCTACGTTTTTTTTTAAATTCTAGTTATTAGTCATTAAAAGGCTAATAATTCTAAATAAGGTTTATTTAGCCAACTTAATTTTATATGAAATTAGGTCATTAATGGCGCCAGTTGCACCAAAATTATCCCAAGTAGATCTTTACTTAGAAGCTCTTCAAATTAGGGGCCACTTAAATAAGCTGAGCACTGTCGGTTTTATCAATTTAAACTATTTAAAAAAAGTAAGATCATCCATCTTACAAAAATGTTTTTTTTTAATAACAAAGCAATGTAAAGAAAAATAAAAAAAAATAGCCTAAAATTAGTAAGTTATTGAAATTTCGCGTTCGTAAATTCTTCTTCAAAATCTATTTAATATCGTATTTAAATATGAAAATCCAAACCATTAACGTTTAATAAATCCATTTTTACATAATTTTTACCAAACTAATTACTTAAGTACAGGAAATCTAAAAGTTAAAGTTAAAAGATCCTTAGAAATATTTAAAATTTAAATAACAGTTAATGCTTAAGAACAACTTAAGTGACGTAAAAAGTATTGGTGCAACCGGCCGTAAAGGCCCCCACAGACCTCGTTCGTTTTAAGCAGTTTTAATCGTGGCGATCAAAATTGCCAGTGTGTGGGCGAAAACCGAACATAACATCGTCGGTGAAAATTTCTGGACGCGCTTGAAATCTTAATCGTCGATTCTTCCGTGTTTATTAAAAAAGAAGTGTGTGGTCCAGAACGTTTTTAATCATCATTCTTGTAAGAAATAAACATGCTTTATTTACGTTTTTGGTGTAAGACTGCAGCTTTCGGCGATAAGACGGTTTAAAATTAAATTAAGTGCTTTTGGCGATTAAGATGGTTTAAAATTAAATTAAGTGTAGGGAAATAAAAGTTTTAATCGTCCGACTGAGCAGTCTTAATCGGCGATTAAAAAGGTTTAAAAGAACGATAGTCTGTGAGGCCCTTAAGCTAGTAAGAAAGTCTCAAAAATTTTTAGAAATATTATTTTTTCCTAAATTTCTTAAAAGCGGACTTATTAATTCTACTGTTTTTTTTTTATGTGATCAGACACTTAAAAACTGATATTTTTTCGTAATATAGATATAAAAAAGTGAAAGTTTATAAAAGTGACGTCATTAATTAAGTTTTTATCTGATTGTCTATATTATCATAACGTTATGATAACTTAAGAATTTTTATCCCATGACTGGAGGTGCTTAGAATCATTTTTAACTCTGCAATATTTTTCTTTAAATAAGCCGATTAGCCTAAATAATGTTTTTAATTTTCTGCAAACAACTTTAATGTTGAAACAATAAGTAACTATTACAAACAATTTTCCAAACAAAAAGTACAAAAATAAAACATTAGCTAAGCAAATATGTAAAAAAATCCGCCATTTTGTCACATACACTTCTTAATAAAACTCTTTAAAAAATAAAATTTGACTTTGTCTTGGGATTATTATAAGGGTGGCCTGCATTTAAAATTTAAGTCAACAAATCTTGACCAGTGTTGCCTTGTCATGATGTCTTGTATACTTCTTTTTTAAGAAAAAGCCCCAAAAAAGTCAAACATACTTAAATCTGAATAATATTATGGTCATTTTACTGATAAATCCTTTTCTTTTCCAATTTATCGGTTGGAATATGGGTCATGCACAGCTCTTCATAGTTTAACACGGGGGGCCCCCAAAATACGGCCCGGGGGCCCCAAAAACCGGCCCGCGGACAGATTTTGTGGGGGCCCGGGGGGCTAGTTTTTAAAACTCCTTTTAGAGAACAAATAATTTTTTTTAGCAAATTAAATTTAGTTTACTGAAGTGTTCTAATTTTATGTTGAATAATTATTAATATGACATTTTTCATTGATATGGTCATGGGCAAAAATCCGCTAACTCATAACATTCTTTTTAGGCTTATTGTTATTGTTTTTTTTGATAATTTGGGGTAAAGAAACACAGAATTGTAATGAGTAAAGACATGTATAATATGCAAAAAAAATTTTAAATTCAGTATATAATAACTAACAAATTTTAAAAAGAACCCCAAATAACATTTTATACATTTTAAAAAAACACATAACTTTTTTAAAAAACATAATGACATATGAAATACTAATGAGATTTTTTAAAATTTGGGGGTTTTCCACTAACAAGGGGTTTTTAATTGGGGGCTAATTTTACTTGTACCAATTATTAAAAGAGATTTAAGATGCTCATCAGTTAATTTCGATCTGTAAACATTTTTTTGTACTTCTTTTTGGGGGGAAAATTTTCTCACACAAAAAAATAGTACCAAAAAAAGAAAAAAGACCACGAACAAATTTAGCAAATTATCAAATTGGTCAGGGGGAAAAACTCTTAAAAAATTTCCCCCAAAAAAGATAAAAATTTTGATATTTGTTCTTAATTATATCACTGCATTGTAGATCAATCATTTCCATTTGAAGTTCCGGGGCTAGGGTTTCAATGTCGTATAAAAAAGGGTTCGGGAAAAAACTTAATTTGATTCGCAATGGCATCAAAGTCCGAAAAACCCAGATCACAATTTTTTTCCCAAAAAATTTTAAAAATTTCGATTGCAAAATCGATAGGAAACTCAGTCTCAGTAGTGTGGCTGAATATTTCACATGTTTTAAAATGTAAAAAAAAATTTACTTGTAGTTGTGATTGAAACAGTCTCAATTTTTTCCCGGGGGAAAAATTTTTTATATTAGTGTATAAATCAGGAAGATGCTGGTTTTCTCCTTGCAATCCCAAATTCAGTTCGTTCACATGTTTTGTCAAATCAACATAGAATGCTAACTTCCACAGCCATGGGTTTTTTTGTAATTCAGTAAGAGGGCGATGCTTTTCTTTCCCCAAAAAAAATTTGATCACTGCTGGGGAAAAATTCAAAAAACGCGGGGAAAGGGTTTTCCCCCAACTAAGCCAGCGTACGGCAGTATGAAAAGGGGAAACCTTTTTTCCCCCAAACTCTTCAATAAATTGTCGGAATTGTCGGTGATTCACCCCAAAAAAATCTAATAAAATTAATAGTTGATATGACTGGTTTCAGAACGTCAGACATACCCAAAAAATTTTTCCCCGCAAAAGACTGTTGATGAATGATACAATGTAAGACTAATGGTTTTGAACCACCGTCATTTTCTACAGCCTTTGACACAAGAGAAAAACCCCTCCTTTATCTTTCCCACTCATGTTTTTGCCTCCATCAGTTTTAATACTTTTCCCAATTTTTTTCCCTCGAAGGTTCTTTTGTTTTTAAAGGCCATTTCAACCCCTTTTTTTAAAAAATCTGTACCAATAGTTGTGCCATGAATACTATACATATCAAGGTTTTTCGTGCATTTCCCTTTTGCTTTTATCTACTCCTCGAATATAAATCAACACCTGAGCAGTATCTGACACATCCGTTGACTCATCCAAGGCCAAAGAAAACCACCAAAATGTCCTTTTTTTTCGAACAGTTGAGAGGATATTTTTTTTTAGCGATTTTTTTTTACCCTTGAGCCAAAAATGTTTGCTGACATACTGACAGTTTTTAATAAATTTACCTTTTCAGGGCACATTTCTTCTATTTTTTGGTTGGGGGATTTCTCCATCGGTGAATGGGGTTTTTCCCCGTTTTTTCAATTTCCAAAAACCACACGAAAGCTGGCACGAGTTGCAGCCCCTTTTTTCCCGTTTTGAGTTTTGTAAATGTAGATTGTTTTTATTTCAATCCGCGCTGCATAGCCTGAATTTTTTTTTCCGCAAACTTCCTGTATATTTTTTAGTAATTTTGGGGAAAAAAATTTTTTTTCATAATGACGTTTAATGTTATATTTTTTGAGAACGGCTGTGCTTTCATTGCAAATCAAACATAGCGCCTTTTTTAAATGGGCTCCCAAAATTTTTAAATACTGAATGTTCCACTGATCTTTGAATTTTCTGCATTCACTATCAATTTTTTCCCCTTTTTTTTCCCTACTACTAATTCACACACAAAAGCAACAATTCAAATCAAAAAACTGTTATAAAGATGTCTTAAACTTAAACACGCACAAAACACGTTTTAAGGGGGGGATGCAATATTTTTTTTAACAACAGTGTCATAGGAAAAAAACTTGTGGTTGCGCCACTAGCCTTTTTTATATATTCCAATTACTGCCAAAAAAGAAGTGAGTGGAAGACACCGGGAAAAAATTTCGAACCAACGAGATTATTCTGTACGTGCTATTAGCGCCATCTGGGGTTTGGGATGAAGGTACTACCTATTTCCCCCTTTTGCCACCAGGGGGGGCGTGTCAAGTTACTCCTCATGGCTCGTACTCTACGACTAATCTAAAAAATTCCCCCTAATGACAGGAAAATTAATAACATGCAGTGTTTCCGTTTTGCGGGCTTTAGTCCATTTTTTGCCCCTTTTTTTAAAAAATTTTGTACTTTTTCGGACTTTTTTTTATCAGTGGACTATTTTACCCTTTTTTCCACCGGCAACAATGATAATATGGTTTTTTGGGCCCCCCGGGAAATTACTGGAGTAATCAGTATGGCCCTAAGGCTGGAAAGTTTGGAGACCCCTGGTCTAAGAGATAGAGGTAAGATTTGGCCGTCAACGTTGATATGGCATTTATCTCTAGTAATGTGTTCGTCAATGCCCATAGTTACAATCACACGCAGCTGGACAACCTAGTGGATACAAGGGGTAGCTATATAAGGGATATGCTTGAAAATCTGTTAGGTAATTAAATACTAAAATAACTAAACAAAATCCCAAACGGCAGACACATGCGTGAATACAAAGGGGATGGCGGACTGGGGTAGAGGTGGTAAAAAGGCTGTCATTAGTAATGGGTTTGTTATTTTAACCACCTATTATTAAACCTCTAACGGCGGTTTGCACCACTAACTCTTAAAAGTTTACAATAACTAAGTAGCACTTAATATTAGGGTTGACCTTAACGTTAAAGCTTTCCAAGTTCACTTATTATTTTTTTGTTAAAATTTTAAAATTTTCCAAAAAAATTTTTTTTTTGGAACAAATTTTAAGTAGTGAGGGGCATAATCGATTATTTTAAGAATCGAACTATTGATTTATGAATGATTTCAATAATCGATTAATTGAAATTCAATTATATAATTATTTTTTTTTTTTTATCTTTGAATTTTAAATTCTTGATTTCTGAATGAATATTTAACTGTTCCGATGTAACTAAACAAAAACATAATATTAAAACTTTTCAAAAAATTGGGGACCCCCTTAATAACTCAACGGAGATCCTGGACTTTTTTGAATTATAATATATATTATTATTATTATTTTATAAGTAAATTTTCAAATTTTCCATTTTTTTTTAAAATTTTTACTTCCTGGCTCCCCCGATTTTATTAAAAATTTTTATCCCGGGGGTTTTTTTGGGCTGATCACAAATCTGAATTTCACTTCCCAAAAATATTTTTTTCATAAATTGGGAATAAAATTTAAGATTTTAACTCTTTTATTTATACCCGGGGGGCCCCAAACAATTAAATGGCATTTTTTTTTTAATTTTTTTTTTTATTTTTCGCGATTTAATTTAAAAGCTTTAACTCAAAAATAGCAAAAAATGACTTCAGATTCAATAAGCGCCCAAAACCCCTGTATACAAAATGTTAAAAAAAACGGCCTTTCCCGGAAGAAAAAAATTCCTTTTTTTAATTAGGTTGTCATTTCTATTTACATAAATATATACTTTATAAAAAAAATTTAAATCTTTTTCCCTTATAACATTTATTTTTCGCGACAAAAACCCAATTCTGTGGAATCGGGTTATTTTTCGTAATTAAAATTAAATCGGAATAATGCATGATAATTATTTTTTATTCGAATTACCCCATCACTAATTATAAGTAAAGAAAAAGACAATTTGGCAGAAAATTAAATTTTTGTTCCCCAAAAAGTTCAAATTCGTTTCTTACATTTCATTTTTAAGCAAAAATATGGTTTTCATTTGTATAATTGTTAATTATTTGTCTTGCGCATTCATAATTAGTAGTAGCAACCGAGAAAAAGAAAATAGAAAAAGGGCTCCAACTTTTCAATTAGGAAAAAATCTTTTATTAAATATAATGCACGATTATAAGCACATAATACAAAAGTCTCCCCTTCAATATGATAAAAGTAAAATAACAAAAAAATATACAAGTTGTTTCTTTAACATTGTAAAAAATTTTACAGACCGACTTTTATAATAATCTGTTACACTGATAAAGGGTTAAAATTTGCACCCATAATGGTTTTTTCTATAGTATTGAATGCTGACTTCGTATTGTCGACATGCATTTGATTTGTTTACTCGAAAACGGCTAAATTAACAAACAAAATGCACTGGACAATAAAGTTTCTATATAAGTAAAGTTTTCAGAATGCATTTTCTCAATTGCAGATTTCCAACCTTAAAAAAATGTCATTATTTAATATATTTATTTTAAATTAATTTTAAATATTCGCACACAAAACACAAATAATTTACCGCTTTTACCACCAAAACAAACTTTCTATTTTTGAGGTTATAAAATTACAAAAGTGTTATATAAGCCAAAGAAATCTTCGGCTTAACGCAGTTTTAGTTTTAAGTGACAGTTAAGCGTTAAGTGTCTGTTGTGCAAACGAAATCTTACACTTAAGTATCACTTAAAGTTAAGGTTGACCTAAGTATCACTGGTGCAAACCGCCGTAAGAAATCTAAATCCAAAGGGGAGGATAGCTAGGTGGATACATAAGCTCCTAATACGGGGTCAAATGTTTATCTCAAAAACTATTTTAATTTATAAGGTTTCTTTTTTTTTGTTCTTAAATTTTTATGTTTAACTAATAAATAAGGTACGATATATGGATAAAAATCAATTTTTAAACAAATTGTTTGTTTTTTTTTCGTTTTTCAAATTAAAAAAAAAACGCTTGCTCTGCGAACCACCTTTAATTTTAATTTTACAAATCTTTTTTTCATTTAAATAATGATAAATAATCTCCATCTATTCATACAATCAAAATATGGTTTTTTTCATCGTTGTCACTGTTCTATAGATTTTTATGTCCAAAATTAAAAATAACTACGCCTTTGGTTTAAATGAATAAAATTAAAATATAAATTGAGTTTATTTAGGCATGTTATTATTATTATTAAATTTGTTATTATGATATCGATCATTGTGGGATGGATTAATTAGTGGTAAGAGTTACAAAAATATTTGTTTAATAATGGGGTGTCAACAAATAACACACATATTAATTTACATATAAATACAAATAATCTATTGGTTTTAGATAATGGCCAAGTAAAACAATAAATTAAATTTATTCAGGACCGGAATTAGAATTTAGCTGCCTGCGCCGATTTAAAGCGTAAGAAGGTACTATACAGGGTGATTCATGAGAAAATGTCAATACTTCAGGTACGTAGTTAGGGTCCAAAAATAAACATAAAAGTCTATACAAATATGGGTCCGCAAGACCTTCGTTTCCGAGATACAGGGTGTTCACCACAGAGCTGATATGTGCTTAGAATAAAAATGGAATTTTTAAAAATTATAAAACCTAGCTTATATTTTGCCATTCATAATTTATGAACAATAAATAATAAAATAAAAATTAATGTACATATTGTTTAATTATACATTTTGTTTTATTTATATTTTGTTAAAATTTTGCTATAATAAAATCAGATGCGTAACTTTTTTAAATCCAAATATCTCGAAAACGGCTGGTTATATCAACTTTTAACAAGTATACCTTTTTAACGTAAAAATGACAAAACAATTATTTAGTTAACTTAAAAATGTAATACAGGGCCGTACCAAAAAGTTGTGATTGTTCAAAATAGTAAAAAGACGTGTAGGTGGCTCCTCCAACAAGTAAGGGCCGTAATAAGATTAGATTCGAATCCGTTATACTTAAAAACCCCCGAATACCAATTTTTACTCCAATATTTACTCGTACACTATCATAGATCTTATTTAAAAAATAGAAAAATAAAATAAAAATTTTAACACCCTGTATTTCGGAAACAAAGGCCTTGCGGACCCATATTGGTATAGACTTTTATGTTTATTTTTGGACCCTGACTATGTACTTGAAGTATTGACATTTCCTCATGAATTACCCGGTATATACATAGTTATACTGGAAGGTGTTATAAAATATGGTAAGTAACTGTTTAATGTAATCAAGTTAAATATAAACAGGGGAGACTTTAACGTCTCCTAAATAATTGGTTTAGAACAAAATATGCATAGTTCTAGCGCTAAATAAACTTAGCAGTCCAAGCATGTAGATA
Source organism: Listronotus oregonensis (assembly GCA_019359885.1). Lineage (NCBI taxonomy): Eukaryota > Metazoa > Arthropoda > Insecta > Coleoptera > Curculionidae > Listronotus > Listronotus oregonensis. The sequence goes on from JAHBCN010002559.1 coordinate 75,252, forward strand.
AAAGGAACTTAAATATAACCTTTAACAGTTGATTTTTGTAATGGTTACTATATTTAATTTTGTTAAAAGTTAGTAATATAATAAAAATTTATACCCAAATGATTAGGATATTGTAATTTATGAAAAAATGCATCCAGTACAATAATATTAAAATTTCAATTTTTACACTTTACCAAAATACACTTCTTAAAACTCGAAGTGGATTGGCCACTTTTCTCTGTATTTTTAAAGTTCATTAAAATGAAATCTACCCAACCGATCCCTAAAAACATTTTTTTGTTTTGAAGCCTTACTTTTCTAATTCTTAAAAACAATCACTCCAATTATACAATGTGAGTAAAAAAATAAATACAGGATTAATTGTGGACCAATGTCTTTTTGCCCAAGTTGCAGACTAGGTGTGGTTTTCATGAGAAGTAACCAACTAATACTATTTTTATTTGGAAAGCGGGAGGCCATAGCTATCATTTGTTTTTAAAATTTTAAAAATATTTTTCTTGGTATAAAGCTATAAAATTTTTTTGTTAAAATGCTTTTTCGTTTTACGGGCATTCGCATTGTTTGATTACCTGGTTATTTCGTATATGACAGAAGGTGACATATGTTTCTTGTTTGCTAAAAGTGTCACTGACAAGGTAAGTGTAATTGGAGTTCTCAACACATTTAGTAAACAATTTAAAAATCCTCGAATGACAAAAGCTGAAATGGACCAGGCCGTTGGCAGATTCAACGATTCTCCCAGGAAGCAGTAGCTAGGTACTTTGGTAGAAGCCAGTCAGTAGTAGAGTCTTTGCCATAGTAAAAGTACAATGACGTCAAATGCGCACAAACCGATATTCACCGAGGCAGCAACACGTGGGTCAGTGCATGTACATCCGGTCGGCATCGGTAGCGTTTTTATATTGATGGGAAATTACGAAACTAAAATTATTGTGTGTTTATCTTTGTTTTGTGTGTTGTGTGATTTATTAATTGCTGTGACTGTATGGTGAGTTTCTGTTCCGATGCGCCTTCTTCAATTTAATTTTATTTAGAATTATTTTACAGTAGATTCTTTGGAAATTGTTTACAAAACGGTTTTCTGCTATTTTGGCATTTTTTTTAATTATATAGACACATTTTAGTACTTCGGAATAAAACCCTACCTACCCAGATGGAAAATATCCTATTTTTTTTCTTATTTTTAGTTTACAATCTTGCGAAATAGGGGAATAGGGGGGTGGGGTAAAATATATTAGCTGCTAGTAATTTACTCAAATCACATTTATCACAACACAATTTGTTAAATTACACTAAAAAAAAAACAGTTTTTTTGAAAAAGCGAAAAATTAAGAAAAATCTGAAAACGATCTTTAGAAGTAGGTAAGTGTTTGGAAGTTATTGTTTGTATGAAAATTAATATTTTATTTTTGTAAAAAGAGACAAATCGGAATCTTAGTTAAATTAAAAGAAGCATACACATTTTTAAACAAACTAAAAATCAAAAATGCTTTATTGTCTGAAAATGGTAAGCAATTTATTGACAAAGCTGGAAAAAATATTCTACTAAAAATATTTAAAGACAATTATATTTTGAATAATCATACATCATCAATATTTACTGATTAAAATTAAATAAAAAAATTAAAAACGTAATTATTTCAACAATTTCCATAATTAAACATCTGAACCGCACGCCGCCACTGCCATTTAATATCGAAACCCGTTTCAAAGAAAGACCCTCCTCAGTTTATTCGCGCAGCCAACGATGACGTCAAAGTATTCTTTACTATTGACAATTACTCTAAGTCGATTATGAGCTCGATTTGTAAACTCTGGATGTGCGTATCCCACACATGGTGGTGGACTTCAACGAGCAACCACTCCATCGTTGACAGATTCATCACATTGACTGTTAAAAGGAAAAAGAACAACTAATGCTTCCCAACAAGAATATGGTACGGCAAGTGCATAATATTGATGTTTCTTTTTTCAAACCCTTAGGAACAGACTTCACGAAAAGGGTTACGCACAAGACGACCAAAAAATATCCTCGACTTACAAGAGATCATCGTCGCAAAACGATTAATTTTTACTTGGAGTCATATAACTGGGGTGTCCGTAAGTGGTCCAATGGTTTGTTTGCAGATGAGTCGCATTCTGCATTTATGGAAACGACGGACGTACAAGGGTGTAAAGGGTCAGGCGAAAGATAAACGGCGAGGAACACAGGGTAAATTTTGGGGTGGATTTTAACAGTTGGGGGGGAAATTTTTTTCGTACTGGTAGAATACAACTTGTTTTATTTAGAAACCGCATGGTAACGGCCGAAAGCTACTTGCGTGAAATTATTATACCCATTGTTGTTCGTATAGGACAAAATATTGGAGCAGAATTTTTATTTATAGATGATAACGCTCGACCTCATAGGGCACATATTGTTAATGAATATTTGGAATACAATAATTAAGAGAGGAATGATTGGCCTGCTTTTCCGCCCGAACTTAATCCGATTAAACATATTTGGAATTATTTGGGAAGGAAAGTGAGAAATCCGGGCCAGCAGCTAGATAATTTAATTTTTTTGTTGTTGCCGGTGGAGGTGAAAGATCTCTCTCCCAACAGGATCATCAGATTTATTAGAAGTCTGGATCTGGTGGGAGAAATATAAAAGGGTGTGAGCCACAATAGACCGATCAGTCGCGGTGGAAGGGTGTTATACCCACTCACTTTAAACCTACCTAGATAATTTAGATGGGTTGAGCAATGCTCTAAATAAAGAATGGGCTGCTATTCCTCAAGCGGTTATTGACAATGTTATTAATAGTATGTCAAGAAGATGTGCAGCAGTAATTAAAAAAAGAGGTGGTCCATCCAGATAATAATTTTTTTTCTGTAAATTTACTTAAACTGTTGTTGTTTAAATGTTGAAATAAAATTTTGACTAATTAAAAAATTCGTAGCTTTAATACCAAAAAAGATATTTTAAAATTTAAAAAGCAAATGATAGCTATGGCCTCCCGCCATTCAAATGAAAATAATATTCGAATTGGTTACTTCTCATAAAAACCACACCTAGTCTAAATCTTGGGCAAAAAAACATTGGTTCACAATTAATCCTGTATTTATTTTTTTACTTACCTTGTATAATTGAAGTGATAGTTTTTAAGAATTAGAAAAATAAGGCTTCAAAACAAAAAAATGTTTTTAGGAATCGGTTGGGTAGATTTCATTTTAATGAGCTTTAAAAATACACAGAAAAGTGGCCTATCCACTTCATGTTTTGAGAAGTGTACATAGAACCAAAACGTTATTGGTAAAAAAATAGAAATTAAAATTACTACTTAAAAGCATTAAGCACATTTTCTAAAAAAAAATTGCTGAAATTAAAATAGTATATTGTCGAGAAAGAAAGTGTTTGGTTACTGTCGAGAGATTTGGAAGTGTAATCTTTAGGCAGTATTAAAACTTTTAACCGGGGTTTGTATTCTATTTTATTCACAAACCTCCATTAATGATGCCACCTCTGTTGCCTTTGTATAAAGGCATTAAATAAATCAAATCTAACAATTCATTTTATTAAATAGGTTTGATTTGTATAGTTTTATTGTAATTTGCCAATAATATTCAAAAAATAAATAATATAAAAATGTCTTTGTACTGTAAAAACTGTGCCAGTAAAAATAATATAAACTGTTTACAATTATTAAAATATTAGAGGACGGAAAGTGACAAGGAAAAATAGTGGTAGTTAATATGATATTTACCAACCTTAGTGAATGATCTCAATAATACATACACAATTAACGAATATTTAAATTTTTTGGTCGCTTACTTTTAATGAAAAAGGCTAAATTTTATTTATACTTACTAAAAGTAGCTTTCCTAAATAAAAACCTGTAAAATGTTATAATTTCTTATAAAAAAAAGACACACAGACTTTGGAACAATATTTGCCTTGTCCCCATCCAATGGGCAAAAGTTTTAAAATTTTTAATTCAAAAATTGTTAAATCGCAAAAGTTATGGTACTGAGAAAGTTCTGCAAACTTATCTTAAAGAGTTTAACCATACCGGGCCAAAACCATCTTAGGATTTTCTCTTTTAGGGTGTTTTAATTCCTTAAGAAGCATTTTTGTTGGAATTGTTTGTCCTATTCTCATGTGTAATATGCTGTATACCGCGTGGTGCGTCGCTGAGCGGAACAAAGGAAATTTCATGTAAATTTAATAAGGGGGTTAATTTTTGACTCCCCTATACATTTTACAAAAAAAAATGTCAGATAACTTTTTGAAGAGACCAATCTGACAAGCCTTCGTGCCAAGTTTCAAAAAATTTTATTAAGCGAATCTTGAATTATTCAATTAAGTGTAATTGCCAAATTACCACATTTTCGGTTCAGGTAAAACCAAACAGGCACCAGTAAAATGAATATTGTCTCTGACATGAGGAAAAGTGATAGTAGGTATTTGAAAAAAATATGTATTATACAATCGACGAAAAAGTATTCATAATTAAGTTGCATTATGCGGGAAACAGTTTTAGAGCAGTATATGAAATGTTTCCAGTTTATTTCCCCACCAAGCCCATTCCGTCCATTTCAACTATTAAACGTATTGTCAGTAAGTTCGAGTCCAAAGGTACCGTAATAAAAATTGTAAATGCAACCACATATCAAAAATAGAGCCGAAGAAAGAGAGAACAGAGATCTTAATATTCTACTGAGTGTGGAAATGGTTAGTACGAGAGTTCTTGGGCAAGAGGTAAATAAACATCATACTACGGTATTGCGTACTTTGAAAAAAAAAACAAATGTCATTCGTTTAAATTCGAAAAACATTAAGAGCTGCAGGATGAAAATGAAGAGCGAAGAATGGCATTTTGTTTTGAAATGATGGAAAGAGCGAATAACAATAGGAATTTTTAAAGAAATATTTGTTATACCGATGAATGTACATTCACCCTTAACAATGAACCAAATGTTCAGAATTGCCGGTATTGGAGTCAAGAAAACAAACATCGCTTTGTTCGTACTCGGACACAATATCCCCAAAAAACAAATGTATTCGTGGGAATTATCGGACACCATATCATTGGACCCTTTTTTGTGGACCAAAACTAACAGCAGAAACCTATTTGGACTTATTTCAAAATCAAATTGGACCACCCCTTTAAAAGAAGTTGTTTGGGAAGACAAAATTGGAAAACCAAATGGATTTGACCCGCCCATCCCTGCCCGTTGGTGGGGAAAAGTAACCTGGAAAAATGATTTTAACGGAAATTTATTGTCCACGGTCCCGGATCCCCTTGGCCAGCCAGGTCACCTGATCTATCACCGAATGACTTTTTCGGGGTAATTAAAAGTGTCATTTAAAAATGTGTAAAATTTGAGAATCTAAACCAGCTACAAAACGCTATTTTTTTAGAGTGTAATAAAATTTCGCAATATCAACTTAGCAACGTTAGAGAATTTTATGATCAGTTGGGATACTGTTTAGCTGTTAATGGAGGGTTGTTTGAACATTTGATTAATTGATGTTTTTATGTAATTCTCTATTATTAAAAAAAATATATTGTATTTTATTTAATTTTATTTTTCCACACATAGTAAAATATTAAGAGGTCAGTTCTCTCTTTTTTCGGATCTATTTTCGATCATTCGAGTTAAACATTTACAATTATTTATTGCGATGGCTTTGGACTCGAATTTACTGACAATACGCTTAATGGTTAAAATGAACCAGATAGGTTTGATGGAAAAATAAATTGAAAATATTTGAGATACTGCTATTGGTTTAATTAAATTCTAGTATAATAAAATTATTTTTTTAATGATCGATAGTAATAATTGTTATAAGTTAAACTTAATTGTTACATTTAATAAAAGGTTTGATAAAAAATATTGTTAACGTGTCTTTTACTTTGAATGAAATGGTTGTGTGATTGATGAAACTAAAAAATCCTTGTATTCGGCTGTACGTCAGATTTGACAAAGCCTTATAACAAATTGTTTGCTGGTGGCTGGTGTCTGGTTTTACCTAAACCGAAAATTTGATAATTTTACAATTACATTTAATTGAATAATTCAAGATTCGCTTAATAACATTTTTTGAAATTTGGCACGAGGATTTGTCAGATTGGTTTCTTCAAAAAGTTATTTTACATTTTTTCTGTAAAATGTACAGAGGAGCCAATAATTAACCCCTTTAAAATTTACATGGAATTTCCTATGTTTCGCTCGGCGACGCACCACTCGGTAGAAGTATTGCAAGTTAATAACGGAACACTCTGTATAAGTCAGTTTATTATTATTAAGCTGTGAATTGTTACAAATTGTAAACTGTGTTTATGCTACGTGAATCTTCAAAATTTTTTTTTTTTTTAAGTAAACAGGCACTTTAAATACACTAATGATAAAAGGTACTTTAAGTAGTATATCTAGTAAAGAAGAAGTATTTTTACGTTCTTAAACATTTTAAAATTTATTTTAGTTTTTAAAGTATAACCAAACTGGCTTCATGGAGTCAAAGTCAATTAGCCAAAAGACAGTTGGGCGAATGACAATTAGCAGAAGACAATTGGCCAAACAACAATTGACAAATTCGATAAATATAATTTAATATTTTTTTGCAGCATCTAGGAGTTGCATATACTGAATTGAATAAATGAATACTTGTTGCTAAATTTTGATCTAAGTTGATTAAATTTACTTCAAATAAGTTAACTTTAAGATTTAGCCTTTATTAATTTAAACTAATCTTAATTACCATATTTTAAATCTCTCAGGTTTACGACAATTAAGCTAATCCTAATTAGCCTTTTAAATCTTTTTATAATTTTAGAATGCCTCGTCTTTTTAGTTTAGAGGAAAAAACCAAAGCAATTTTAATTAAGGCTGAAGTCAATCCATGTCTAACTGCTAATTCTTTTTAACTGGACGTTAATTTATTTTTAATGAGTAAAACGATACTTTTTAAGATAATTTTACTTAAAAAGGATCATAATATAAAGATCCACTAGAATACCTTATTTGTGTAGAAATGATAAAGGCTTGAATATTTGGTGCTAAAAGTACTAAAACTCCACAAACAAAAAAATTAGGGCATGACATACCAGACACACTACCTTTATGTAACGTCCTTGAAAAAATGGTATATTATTTGACCAATCAGCGACATGAAGGGTAAGAAAATAAACAACTTAAAAAAATTTAGTTAGTCTGCCTTTAAAGGTCACGGACATATTACGGAAAACGTGACTTTGGGGCCCATTCTTCGGAGGGCACTAGCCGTTCCCAAGCATTTTTTTAGGGGATGTTTATATGAACGTTTTTTTTTTTATTGTGTAAAGTAAAAAACAGTCCTAGAAATATAACCCACTAATTTTGGGACACCCCTATATATAAATTTCCGAATTACTTTTAAAAAGTAATTCAATTACAATTACCAATTACTCTTCTAAGTAGTAGTAAATTGATCACCAATACCAAACTAGCATGTTTGTTAAAAGTAATTTAATAATCAATTAAAACTAAAAGTAACTGAATATTTTAGCAATTACTTTTATTTTAATTACCACATATTTTAAACAGAATACACAAAACAAATAAAATATTTATACTAATATACAATATACCAAGGAAGTTTAAAGGTGCATGGAAGGCCAATGCTGTAGAACAAAATTGTCCAGGCGGGGCAGGGAAAAGGGGAAAAAGGGGAAAAAAGGCCCCGCGGAGTTTGCACAATGAATCAAATCAGGTCCAGACTTCTATAATTTTTTTACCATTTTCAAAGGACATCATAAAATTTAAATTTAGACTAACTAAACGTTAATTGTTTTTTTTTTTTTTTGCACAAGATTATTGGTTAAAAAACGATATTATTATAGAATATTTAAAATTATTATGTAATATTGGATTTTATATCTTTGATTTAACATGAAAGAACGGGGTGGCGGCACTTCCCAGCCTTTTTTTTTAAATGGTTGATATTTTTGGAGGTTTTGTATTTTTATTTAAAAACCTAATAAAATAATTGAAACCCCGATTTTTTAAAATAACTGTCAAACATTGTATCATAGTCTTATGTACGTATCACCAATTTTAAAAAAAAATAAACGGCAAGATGGGTTTTTTAATAAGTTTAATCTAATTCTCATATTTGGGGGTCGATAGTTTTAAAAATTTTAAACGTTGACGAAAAACACTTACTTTAGATTTGTAATCAGGTCTTTGTATGAAAAAAAAACATCGAAATCGGCAAAGGTCAAGAAAAGTAAAAATTTCCCAAAATTTTTAAATGATTGTTTGTGTTTTACGGTAATACAATATTTTTTTAAATTTATAATTTGTAAAAACAATAAAATAGTGTTACCTTATAGATGACAAAAAAAAAATTTTCCCAAAAGTATATAATTTTTTACATAAGATTTTTTTTTTTATCGTTGGACAGTCCACCAAGGGTAAAAATCAATACTAACGTACCGTTAAGTGTGGTAAAGGGGAGTTTATCACACCAGACCAAAAAAATTTTTTGGAAGGGAAAACTTTTTTCAGGTAGCAGATTCCAGTTTTTGAAAAATTGGGGATGATGGAACAAAGAAAGTGAGAATTTGGGGGCCCCCTTTTTAATTGAACTGTAAAAGGAAACCCATAAAAGTGGCACTACATAATCTGTTAGAAGCTGTTAGAGAAATTATACTCCCCCAAAAAGCCCTGAAAATACCTATAAAAAGGGGAAAAATATCCTCCAGCCGGTCGGTGGGAAAAAAAGAAGGAAGCCAGTAAGGGGGGATCATTAATAAGACGAACAGATCTTTTTTGAATGGAATCAAGAATGATAAGAGTTGTAGGAAATGCCATTGCCCAGACATGAGAACAATACGCTAAAGATTGTCTGATTAGAATACATAAATACTTTTGTTAGGATAATATAATAACGTTTTTTTTTTTTAGTTGTAGTGAAAGTGTCATTCGGAATAACGGAGGTTGACGAAAATAATTATGAAAAACCCAAAAAAAGAAATCCCCCCCCAAAGGTTGTTAACAAAAACTCAGAGAGTTTTGACAAATATACCGTCTTGTGTGAAAGTAAGGATGAAAGCCCCCTTTAAACATTGAACGGGAAAATTAATATTTTTGAAAAAGGATTCTTTGATATTTCAGAAACTAAAAATAAACGAAATGTGGTAAATAATTCTGCGGTGACGATTGTCAAGGAGCCGTCTAAGGCCGAAGTTTTTAAATTTGATGTCCGTGAGGGGCAACATGTCAGTGAGGATATGTCAAATGCCGTAACTAAAAAAAAAAAAAAATAACCCAAAAAAAATTTGGGAAAAAAAAAACCCAAAAAAAAAACAAGAGGCAACATGGTGAAGAATATACTAATGTCAAAGGAAACAAGGTTCCAAAAAGAGAGGTGTCTAAGAAAATGTGCAGATCTAATGAAAAGTCCCTTTTTTAAACCCCCCCCAAAAAATTTCTCCTGAAGAACGTAGTCTAAAAAAAACAAATTTTTGGAATTAAAAGACAAAAAAAAACACACTTTTATTCAAAACATATTAAAAGAGAAATTGCTCAACGTAAACACAAAAAAATGAAGTGAGTAAGAAAGTTTTTTTATACACGTATACGTTTGTTGTTTGGTGCTTGCATGCGAGTATGCCAGGAATGTTTTTTTAAAAACCCTATGCATCAGTAAGAGAGAATATACTACTTCTTTAACAATATTGCAAGTCCTTCAACTAACATCCCCGTACTCCTCTTCAAGGCAAGCATCCGAAAAAATTTTTACCTAAAAAAAAAAAGACGAGATACGTGCACATATTAAACCTTTCCCCCCCAGTAGAGTCACATTATTGTCGCTCTATAACAAAAAAAAAAATTTGGGGAAAAAAACCAAAATTGAGGATGTATGATTTATACTTTCAAACCAACGATGTCCTTTAAAGTTCAAATTTGGGAAATATTCAGGACTGAATTTAATATATCTTTCTTTTTAAAACCCAAAAAAAAATCTTTGCGACAAAAATGCTGAATACAATTTAATAAAGACCCGTCCCCGCAACAAAAGGAAGAGTTTGATCAACACATTGTTTCGAAAAATATAGGATATAAGGAGAGAAATTGCGATAGAATCCGATATCAAAATGATCCTACTGTAGGAGTGGTCACCTTTTTTAATTACAAAATACCTTTTCCTTCCAAAGTCGAACATTTTGAAACATTTTTATAAGATGAAGTTGTCGTGTTATAATTTTACCGCACATCTAAACATTAACAACACCATTTACAATGCAATATGGCATGAATTTCTATGCGGTCGAGTTTGGAAACACATACTTCAGCTATGTCAAGGATTCTAAAGGAAATTCTTAACGAAAACCCCAAAAAGCTGAAGACACTTATTTTGTGGTCCGATAGTTTGGACCGCAAAATAAAAACTCTATTATGTCTTTTTTTTTTTAAAAAATTTTTTGCAATCTGCAGAAGCAAAAAACTTGGAAATAATAGAAAAAAAAATTTGGTGAGCCAGGAAAAGGAAACGTACAAGAAATAGACAACGTCATAGCTGTATTGAAAGGCATTTAAGAAATTTAGATATCTGGTCACCTCTTACGTTAATAAGGTTTTTTAAAAAAAACCTAAGTCAGGGAAAGGGGTTAAATTTAAAGTGATCCAAATGATCCCAAAAGATTATCGGGTTTTTCCAATCATTCTCTGCACGATATACATATAATTTAGTTCCTTACACCAAAGAAAAAAAGTTTGATTTACGAAAAAAATTATCCGCTAAATGTAAAATTTTTTGAGATGTTCGATGGAAAATCAACTACGAAAAAAATTAAAAAAATTTTCGAAGAATAAACCCCAAAAAATGAACTTGAACTTCCGAGAGTGTCCCCCAGATAGCGCAGAAACCCGTTATTGTTCCCGACAAAAAGAAAAAAACCTTTTGAAATGTTGGGGCAGATGCCAGAAGAAGAGAGATTTTTTTATTCTGAACTTTTAGGACCAAAGGTCATTAAAATGACAAAAAAATTTAAAAAAAAATTTTTACTCCTTATTTCTTTTCCAATATTTGATTTTATATAATATTTAGTAAAGAATTATATTGTTCCATATCCGTTGATTGTGTTCTATATCCAAATATTTTAAATAAAAGTCAGAAAATTAAATGTATTGTTCTTTTCCATTTAAGAAAAAATGGCCTACGCCTTTATTTTCAGTTTTTAATAGTCGCTGTAGGTTTCAAAATTTGTAAAAATTTATACCAAACTAATTGCTCATTAAATTTGTATCAAAACAAGTTGACGTTGTCGTAGTGAACCTCAAAATTTTAAAAAACCGTTTTCCCAAAATTCTTGTTTTGGCGTAAAAAAACATTATAATTCTGGGGTGACGATTTAACTAACTTACGAAAAATCTTGTAAAAAAGATTCCCCTTGAGCCTCCAAATCAATTGCATTGTATATAATATCTTCTAAATCCCTGGAAAAAAGGGGAAAAAATTTTAACTCAATCATGTTTTAAATAAAATAAACAATATTACTTCGATACAAAAGCTACGTCTCTTATACTAACGTATCTTTTAAAAAATTAAAAAAAATTTAAAATTTTAATTTAATTTTGTATTTAATATTTTTTTAAGATTTTCAAAAAAAAAAACACTCATATCTAGATATAGTTATTCACTACCCCTCACAAATACTCAAAACAATTTTAAAGACTGGCTACTGCAACGACAACACAAACGAAACGATTGAGGATATAGAATATTATAACTCAATGCCCATATTTACATTGTTAACATGGATATAGAACAATTAAATAATATTTTCAATTGAACAAGATAACACTGACCTGTTTCAAAGAATGAGGATATAGAAATTTATTTAGAAAAAAAATTTTTACCAAAGATTTTTTTGTAATTTTTGCACAGATTTAAAAAAGCTCCCTTTTTTAGACTTTAACAGTGCAATTAAGTCATTTTACCTGAAAAAAAAGGGTATAGAACACTATAATTCTGGGGTGACGACAAAAGAGTATACAGATAAGACGGATAAAAATACTTACTGGCTCAAAAGACACCGGGGAAATGACTGTCTTGAAGCATTAAACTGGACAAGATTTTTGAAGCCCCAATTTAAGATTAGTTTATGGTCTTGGGGGAAAGGGGATATTTGCTTTGACCTGCGCTTGTTTTCCTTATCATGGGGGTTCCGGGTATATTACCCTTGGGGTTTAAAGAAAAAAAATACAACTTAGGCATTTATTACGATATTGTAAGTAACAAAGAAAAAACAAAGGTTTTTCATAATTAAATAAACCAATAATCACTAAAATATGAAGGTTTTTTCCCCAACCAAAAAAAACTGCTACCAAACATAAAAATCACACAAAAAACAATTTAAAAAATTTAAACGGCGCAAACAACAACAAAAAAAGTAATTCGCCCGGGGAAAGGTTGATGAGACAAAGGCAAAAGCGCGGGTATGGTTTCATAAACACCGCACCGTCGCACACGAAAACGGGACTTCGGCTTTGACAAAAGATATTGTGTTGCCTATCTACAAACTGTGTGTAGATTACCGTGCAGAATCGGGGCCCTTGACAGTTATTTTCATAGGGGGCCGGGTTTTTTTTATCGAATACGCCATAGTAAGCTTTATTAACCTTTAATCTTCCTTGCATCATACGCCCGTCAAATATACAAACTGTTTCTCGGCAAGTTCAACTTAAAAGACTCTAAAATAAAAATTTCTTTTTATCCCACCCCAAACATCAACAAATTTTTTTACAAAAAAAAAAAAAAACGTGGCGGAAAGCATCAAAAAAAAATACTAAAGGGGGGGAGGCGGCGTTCGCTGGATTAAAGCGGCCCGCCGTGTTTTAAGATGCTTTTTCTGGCTGCCACCTGGCAGTTTTTCCATAGAGAAAGGTAATTGAATATTTCGTAGTAATTTAATAATTTATTAGGTAATTAAATTAATTTCTAAGGAATTTAATTAGTTTAGAAAATCAATTTTTTTTAAGTAATTAAATTACTTGGGATTCGTAAAAAATCAATTACCAATTACGATTACATTATCCTATTTATTAATAACCAAATACAATTTCCTTTCTGGGAAAATACTTAAATAACCAAACGAGAAGTAATTAAATACAATTTTTTAATTATATTAATTCAATTTCCGACAGCTCTTATAATAAAAATTTAAAATCCCCACAAACAACAATAAATCCTTCTAGGCCTAGGCTAATAGACCTGTCACCATTTTCAAATGGCTTTAATTTAGTTTTCAATGTTTCTGAATTATTAAATTAGACAAACCTTTTTTTAAAATAAAAACCCCTACAATTTAATCAAATTTAAGGTCAAACCGTTTCATTTTAATGGATGACAATTTATAATGGGGTTTTTTCAAAATAGAAAAAAACGTGATTTAACAAACCCTGGATTAATGGATGTCAAACATTCGGGAAAATTTTTTTAAACCTTAATTAATTTGCATTTCATTCATAGTTTGTAAGTGACGGATACAAATAGGATCAGCTTATCTTTTTTTTAATTTTATGTTATCCAAGAAGGTTTAAGCCTAGGTTTAAAGTACCTGTGTATCTTAACTGTGGTGAGAGGTAGTTTATTCACCTAGGACTTAACTGTTTGGAGAATGTTAGGGGAAGGAAAACCTCTCGGATAGCAGGTTCCATAGTCTGGACAAACTAGGGATGGAACGAAGAAAGGGGAATTCGTGGCCTCTGCAGTTAAATGTAAAAAGGGTGCTTAAAAGTTGCATAGTTCTTAGGGGGGTACC